>ML290596.1:0-35893 GCA_005239495.1 Nicotiana undulata | reverse complement strand
GATGTAGGAAACACTTACCCAAAGGTTTATTGAAGGTTCCTAGCTTGGGGGTCGACAATGGAGGTTGGAGGGGGAGAAGAAGGCTGAAAATGGTGAGGTCCCGTATGGAGTATTCTATTTTTAGGACTTAAAATAACTGGGCGATTTTGTCCTCTGCGATCGCGGGAAAGGGGATGCGATCGCAGAGCTTGAAGTTGTGCTACTATGCGATCGCAGAAGTGGGAATGCGATCGCGGAAGGGAACAGACCAGGCGTCTGCGATCGCAGACAAAACTATGCGATCGCAGAGAGATACTACCCAACCCCCACCTGACTCCACCGACACGCTATGCGATCGCGGAAAGCGGGATGCGATCGCGGAGAGAATCTGGGTATAAGTCTGCGATCGCGGAGGTAAACGTGCGATCGCAGAGAACAACAATTTGTTTCCCCCAATTAAGCCTATGCGATCGCGAATCAATAGCTGCGATCGCAGTGAAGGAAACACCAGACACCAGCAAAATGCAATTACACCAGATTTTCTAACTTGAAACCATCCCGTTAGCCACCCGAAACTCACCCGAGCCCTCGGGTCTCAAAACCAAAAACACACACGTCTCCCAATACATCCTACGGACTTGTTCAAGCTTTTAAATCATCAAAATATCATCAAAAACACGGAATTAAACCTCAAAACTCTTAGAAATTTCTTAAACTTCATAAACTTCTAAATTTCCCATTTTTAATCCGAATCACGTCATTTCAAGTCCGTTTTACACCAAATTTCACAGATAAGTCACATAGAATATAATAAACTTGTTCCTGGCTTCGGAACCATAATACGGGCCCGGCAACACGGTTTTTCACATAATTATTCATTTTCAAAATCCTTTATTATTTTCAGAAAATAATTTTCTTTAAAAATTTATTTGTCGGGCTTGGGACCTCGGAATTCGATTCCGGGCATATGCCCAAGTCCCATATTTTCCTACGGACCCTCCGGGACCGTCGAATCACGGGCCCAGGTCTGTTTACTAGAAATGTCGACCAAAGTCAACTATATTTATTTATTAATTCTCAAAACACATTTTTATCAAATTTTCACATAATAGCTTCCCGGCAACACGCCCGGGCTGCGCACGCATATCGAGGTGAGACTAACGGAGGCTCTCGGAGCCTTGGAACACAGATATAGCTTAAATTACATAAGATGGCCTTTTGGGTCATCACAAAACCCTTGACCGATCCAAAAGGAGTTAGAAAAAGGGGCGCGACACTAAATATGTTTCATGGATTTCAAATAAGAATTTAAGACACGTAGACATGTGAAATTAAACTAAACAGGATAACTACACATACTGTTATAACTCAATTAAGGTGTAACAGGCTACTACTCAGTGAAAACCCATATTTTACAACATTTAGCCTGTGTACGAACTCGTCACCTCGCGTACACGACGCTCACATATCACAGAAGTATCACAACAGTACCAAATCCTAAGGGGATTTCCCTCACACAAGGTAAGGCAACCCACTTATCTCGAGTCAAGCTCAATCCATCAACAAGAACGCTTTTCCCTCGGTTTTTCGACTCTGGATGGACCAAATCTAGCCAAAAAAAGTTACGTACTATAAATACAACTATAACAAAGTAACTTAATTAATGAAATCAAGACTTTAACAAGAATTTTGAAAATCGCCCCAAAAATTCGACTCGGCCCCACATCTCGGAATCGGGTGAAAATCACAAAATACGAACACCCATTCACCAACGAGTTCACTCGTACCAAAATTACTCAAATCCGACGTCAAAATATCAATCAAAACGCAAAAATTTAGTTAAAGAACTTTTCCCATTTTCCCAATTTTCTAAATCCAAATTCGAAATTAAAGGATGTAATCAACTATAGATTAATGTAATATAACCATAAAGGAGTCAAGAATTATTACCCAATAGCTTCCTCTCAAGAATAGTTTAATTATCCTCTCAATCCGAGATCTCAAAGTACAAAGTGAAAATGAGATAAAAATCGTCGAACTTAGCCTTTTCTACCTAGAAATCTTGCACCTGCGGGCTCTTAGTCGCACCTGCAACGCTGCACCTGCGGAATTTCTATCACTTGTGTGGACTTGACTTAATTCCTCTAGATCCGCTTCTACGAGAGGAGGAGCCGCATCCGCGGATGCGCGCCTGTGACCAAAATGTTGCACTTGTGACCCCATCGCTCATGCGCATCTTCCCACCACAAAAGCGAGGTCGCTTCTGCGTAAACCCTTCCACACCTGCGAATCCTGCCTGGGCTACCCAAATCCGCTTCTGCGATCTTCCACTCGCACGTGCGTTTCCGCACCTACAGCCAACCCCACCGCATGTGCGATGACACCAGAAGTTGAAAAACTTCATCAGTCTTCCCAAGTCCAAAATGAATCCAAAAATGATCTGAAACACAAGCGAAGCCCTCGGGACCTCAACCAAATATACCCACAAGTCCTAAAATGCCATATGAACTTAGTCGAGCCCTCAAATCACATCAAACAACGCTAAAAACACGGATCACTCTCCAATTCAAACTTAATGAACTTTGAAACTTCAAACTTCTACAACTGATTCTGAAACCTATGAAATCACGTCCGATTGACCTCAAATTTTTGCACACAAGTCATAATTGACATTACGGACCTACTCCAACTTCCGGAACTGAAATCCGAACCCGATATCAAAAAGTCCACTTCCGGTCAAACTTCCCAAAAAAATTCAGCTTTAGCCATTTCAAGCCTAATTCAGCTACAGACCTCCAAAACACAATCCAGACACACTCCTAAGTCCAAAATCACCCAATGGAGCTAACGGAACCAACGGAGCTCCATTCAGGAGTCTTCTTCACACAGTTCCAACTACGGTTAAATCCTATAACTTAAGCTTTCGTTTTAAATACTAAGAGTCCCAAATCACTTTGAAACCACAAGCAAAACCTCCCATCAAGTCACATAAGCACAAAAAGATACGGGGAGGGGGGTAGAAAATAGGGGAGCAAGGCTAATACTCTCAAAACGACCGGTCGAGTCGTTACAAGTGAGGAACCGATTGATCAACCTCGGGCTCGAGTTTGTCCCACCTACCTCTGGGGATGGACTTTTCCTCGGCACCTCTAAGTGACCCAACTTGGAGAAGTCTTCCAGGGCGGTTGAGTGTACACTATCAAAGAAGCATCGGAGGGGATCGTGCTCTTCATGAGCCCCTTCATTGGATCGCTACTTTGCCGCTCGGGCTTCATCGAATATGGACTCTGTGAACAAGAGAGATCCTAAAATTTCTATAACATTGGGGTGGCGGAGCTAGCGACTCGTGAGGTCTCTACCCTCACCTCTGTACCAGCCCCATGAATTTGAGGGGGATTAGTCTACGTTATTTCCCCTTAACTACCACATGTTCCTCGGGAATGGAAGGCTCGTGGGCCACAAAATGATCATCCTCCTCAGGTCGTCCCTGAGGCGGAAGAGTGAATCCGAGTTAGGCACTCGGGAGATGGAGCTTTCCTTTGCTTATGAGCCAACTTTCTGCTTGGTTTCTTCTTCTCCGAGCTCGGGTAACTCGGGGCCCTCCTCCTTTTCTTATCTCATGCTGTGACTCTTGGGTCCCCCGAAGTAGAAGGATCAGCGGGACAGGTCCTCGCCCCCTATCAAGGGCCTAAGCTCGATGCTCTTAGGAAAGCCTACAAGAAAGAAGAGAAGCAATGGGGGCATGGTGTTGAAAAAGAAAGCCTAGTGCTACTTATTCGGAGAGAAGAATCTTACCGTGAGAAGGGGCCTCCCAACGGTCCTTCGAGAGCTCGCACCACGAGCGTTCGGCATAAGGTATCTACGAACAAATGCCTCTGATCCACTCCTTGAGACGAGGAATGACATTTGGTACTCGAGCGAGGGCTGCACCACAACAAACACGAATGAGAAAAGGGAAGATAAAACATAAAATCAACGTTTTAAAGGAGTTATACTTACGTGATGAGTTCCATTTCTCGAGGAACGACCTCCACTCGGTAGGTATCAGTTCGTCGGTCCTCACCCAGACAAAGCGTGCTTGTCAACCCCGATCCCGGTCCTCGTCGATACTTGAAAATGGGGCTTTGATGGCCCGACGTACAAGCTTTATCAATTCCCTCCCCCGGAAGATACAAAGACTGTACAAGCGGAGTAGATGATCGATGGTGAACGTACATGAGTCAATTTTGTTCACAAAACATCAGAGGAGGATCACGATCTTCCACAACGATGGGTGGATTTAGCCGAGGCATAGTACCTCCTGCAAAAGTCCAAGATGACCGGATCCACCAGGCCCAATGTAAAGGGATAAGTGCAAACACTCAGATATCTTTCAACATGGGTAGTGATGTCGTCATCGGGACCGGGAATCACTACATCCTTATCCGTCCAGCTACAGTCCTTTCGAACTGCGGGAAGAACGACCTCAATAATAGAGTAGATATACCGTGACACCACCTCGCATTGGCCTTGAACCGAAAAGGGCTTTTCGACCTTAAGTCATTATTAACTGAACTACCCCCGGGGACGAACATTTTCAAGGGGGACTCGGCTACCGGTTCATCAGTGGCCGCGCCTGGAGCGGACCTCTCAAGGACGACCACATCAGGGGCGGTCTCCTCGACCTTAGTGGTTGGCTGCGAAGAAGAAGGAGTATCCTTCCGGGAAATGGTCTTGGAAATATTTGCCATTTTTATTTGGGTAAAAAGGTTTGAAGATATGAAGGAGAATGAGGAGATGAAGGGTGAGAACTTGCTAAGAAAATCAAGCACGCTGACTTAAGTGAGGGGCAAAAGAAATGTTGCAATTTGAAAAACGAAGGTAAGAATATTGATGAATGAAGGAAGGCAGTGATATCTTGAAGGATGGAAGGTAAAAGATTAGTCAAAAGTAAAAAATAAATGAAAGAAGGGTTATTTATAGGGCTTCGCGCGGTTTTGCATCGAGGAGCAGCCTGTCGACAGACACGCGTTGAGGGTAATTATGATGTGACTAACGGGATATTTCAGCTTCTTTGACATTTTGTGTCACAACGTGTTGGAGAAGAGATCGAAGAACTCATGTCGTTCCTCGTCATTTCCGTAAAACTTTCTCTGAGAAACGAGCAGACTATCTGTATATGGGAGAAACCGGGCCCATGATACAGCCTGGTTTCTGATAAATAAATCGAGTAAAGGCATGATGACAAGGAGCTGGAATCGAGGTAAGGGACTCATCGAGACAGGTTCCGGGGGCACGACGCCCACCCTCGAGAATATCGTGATCGTGACCTTGGTATCGGTCCAAATCTTATTCAGGGAGTATTTTTGAGCAATCGAACATGATTAACAGGAGGATGTGATATCCGTGACCTGTCGGGTACCACGGCGTGGATTTTGGCATGTACCGGCGATAATTTGGTGAAAAGTTAAACGAAAGATTTTTTACCTTTTATGAAATTGTACCTAGAGTATGACTCCCCTACTACATAAAGAGGGGTCTGATTATTCATTGAGGGCATTGTAACACGCATGCAGAGGCAATATACTATTATTTTTTCTGTTATTCAAAGCTCTTGCGTTTGTTGATCAATGTTTCATTATTATAAGCCCGGGATCGAAGACGGATACCTCATTGAGGCTGCCCTCGAGTCAGAATCATCCCCATTATTTTCAAGCGGTTTGATAATCTATTACACCTTTTATCTGTTTGTTCTAGCATTTTCTACCGTTTGTATTGAATAAATACACGTATCCTTAAAATCACTATCAAATTTAATTGTTATATGTTCACGTATATATTATATTAAATTTTAAAATTTCTAATTCCACCGCTAAAGCATGTTGTACTAAATATATATATTAGAATGTAGCTTGGTTAATTTCACCCAGTAAAACTGTAATTTTTTCCACGCCACTGTTTTGTTTTCTCTTTAATTTTATCATCTCAATTGCATTCCGAGCAGCACGTCATGTGGTAGCAGATTTCACTTGCAATTTGTATTTCACTTTTCTGTCTTCCTTTGTTAGTCGACTGACAGATCTCTCTCATTTATGACCTGATAAAAAGTAGTTCGGAACTCGTCAACAAAAGAATCCTTTAATTAAACTGCTCCTACAAACTTTGAAGAAGAAAAACGGATACTACTATTACAGTAATTTTCCAGTTTACAGAAGAAGAAAAAAAGGTGACAAATATTGGAATGCAAGGTGTTAAGTCAATACAACAATTTTGAGAGCTCAAGAAAAATATAATTAAAAAAAAGAGAGGATGAATTCCAATATTATGCACAAGCCAATTATCACCAAATCGAATGTTAGTTCCTCACTTTGTAGTTTCCACCTATATTTTAATTTCCCCATTAGGTAATTAGGTCTCACAACTCATTACCAAATTGACTTGTCTTCTTCCCACTCTCACCAATTCCCTTGCTTCACGGGTTTCCCATTTTGGATTCAGTTAGCTTATTGTTTTTTGTTTCACAAGCAATTATGAGCCCATTTGGATTAGCTGATAAGCATTAAGGGGTTAAAAATCGATGAAACTCATTTAATAAATAAGCAGTTACATATTTGGATACAAGAACTGAAATTAATAATAAGTTGTTGCAGTATTTGACAAAAAAAAGCCGATGAACTCTTTTTCTGTTAAAATGACTTAAATAACCTTAGAATCATTTACACTTATAAGGGCGTAGTTTTTTTCAAAATTTTAGATTTCAGATCGATTCAAATACAAAATATTATATTTGTCATGTTATTCTTAAATACAATTGTTCTTAGATAAGATAATTTTTATGATAAATATATTTTATTTTATGATAAACATATAATCATAAGTTATAATAATTAATAAATTGACAAAAGTTTCTCAGTAAAAAATAAATCTAAATAGGTCAAAATATTTGAAGAGAAACAAACATTGTCTTCATCACCATGACACTAAGCAATACATCAAAATTTTGATATGCCCTCATCTATTACACACACTTCAAAGATTAATACACAATTACATTGATATTAATATGAGGCAATAATTATCTATGTAGGAGTTTTGTTCTATAAAGGAATTTTTTAAGGATAAAATAATAAAAATCTTGGTTCAAACTTAAAGTGCTTATAAGCTAAAAATTCATAAGATAGGGGTGACCAACTTATGGCTTTCGGCTTTATTTGGACTTTTAAGCACTTTTAACTTTATCAAACGCGTAGATAAGTCGAAAAGTGCTTATAAGCTAGTTTGACGAGCTTATAAGCTTAGCCAAACACCTTCTATATTGTCTGCTAAGTATTCTTTAATTCTTTTCGTGTTTTAAGTTTTATATATATTGATATTGATAGTGTAACGAAATTTAATTCGTATTAGCTAGTTTTTACCCTACTATAAAACTATGCCAATTGCCATTTTCTTCAAGTTAACCATGACTTACAACAACAACAACTCAATAGAATTTCATTAGAGGGGTCTGGTGAGGGTAGAGTGTACGCAGATCTTACTCCTACCTTGAAGGGATAGAAAGGCTGTTTCTGAGAGATCTTCGACTAAGAGACAATAGATCCGTAACAACAACAAAAACTAAAAAAATAATATCAACATTGTAAAATACATGAAATAAATGGAAAGGAGCTTATAAGTAACTTGGTCATATAATATTTTCTACATCATCGATCACAAGAGAGCGGTGGTTTTTCATTATCTTTGACATACTAACAGCCTATCACTCTTAACCTAAAGGCTAAGAGTGATAGGCTGTTAGATTTGTACTATCACTTCGGTTTACTAGATACTTTTAGTTTGTTATTAATCTGTGTTGTTGTAAAATAAATAAAACAGTAAACTTTCTGAAAAATACAGAAACAGAAAAAAAGTAGAACTTAGATCGTCAACATAAATTCTGAAAAATAGTATAGGAATAAATCTAGCCCACTGAATACACAGTGTATCCTTAAGGAAATTATTCCCCTTAAGTACCCGAGGTTTTGGAATATATCCTCCCAGGATAGAACAATTTAACTCACCAGCGTATCGGTACCTAAAACTCTGGTGATCGGCGAACCACTCGATGATCGTAAAACACACTGGAATATTTTGCGCAGAAGAAGAAGAAGAAGAAGATCAGAAAATTTAGTAAGTAAAAATTCTAGGATTCAAGACATATTTGTAGCCAATTTCGTACTGTTTCTAAAAAGTTTTTGCAACCTTTCAGAACAGCCATAGCTGTTGGAACAGGTGTGAATCCTTTCAGAACAACCATAACTGTTGGAACATGTGTGAATATTGCGAAAAAATTAAAAACGGATTTAAAATAATCCGGGAAAGAAAAAATTGCGGACTGAACCGGGTCGCGGGTCATGGGTTATTCCCGATTGAATTTTTGTTAATTAATTTAATTAATTAATTAAATAATTTGAAAGGAATTTTGTCCAAAAAAATTAATAAATCAATCTTTGACCAAATCCGAATCTGAAGCCGAGCGAGCGACGACGGCGACGGCGCGAGGCTTGCCTTCTTCTCAACTCTTTAAGAGCTAAAGAAGAGCTTCTCTATACATACACATTGATTTTCTTTCCTTCTTCCAATGAGGGAAAAAGTGCACTAATTCAAAATTTCACTTCCCTCCATTTCTTTTCCTACCATATTCCATTCACTCTCTTTAGCTACACTAAGCTTAAAATTAAGATACACTAAGGTTAAAGACCAACAATCCCCCACATGAATGGGGAATGGCTATAAAATAAAGGAATGCACGGACGTGTGTGTGTTTTAAATGCAAGAATTAATTGCATATGGATAAGTAGGTTTCCCTTTGAACTTTCTGTAGTGAACTTATAACGGATATACTCGGTCAATCGGTAGATTTGATATCTTTGAACCGTCGAGCTTTGTTGTATACCTAGACAACATAAGTCACACAATAAATCCTTAACCATCTATGGTTCTCACAGTTGTGTTCGTTTCAGCCATGAACACCGCCTGGTTTCATGAGTGCTTAGAGAATGGGCCTTTACTTTCATTCCCCTTGAAGCGGCTTACACTTCACATTCACATAAGTGATTCCTAAACGTGTAATCCTAAAGACACACTATCTAGTCATATCCTGCCAGACTTAGGAAATCATTAAAAAGCTTTAAGCTTTATTGACTCATGAAAAAGCCTTAATGCTTTACCTTGATATTGAACATTGTCTTCATCACGAGAATGGTTTGAGTTATTTGACAATGTTGAACCGTCATTCATAAATTTTTTTGATCTCTTTGAACCTACTTGGGATCTCCAGTCTGCTAGATAGAGTTACCGCCATGATGACTTGTCCTAAGCCTTAACCTCATTCCATTTGATGATCTTTCAACTGACTCTCTAGATAGGCCTTTTGTAAGTAGACCTGACACGTTATCTCTTGTTACGTAGTCAATTGTGATAACACCACTAGAGAGTAGTTGTCTAACGGTATTATGTCTCCGTCGTATATGACGAGATTTTCTGTTATACATTACGCTCCATGCCCTGCCTATTGTCTCTTGACTCTCACAATGTATACAAATAGGTGCCAAAGGTTTGGGCCAAAGTGGAATATCTTCCAAGAAATTCCGGAGCCATTCAGCTTCTTCATCGGCCTTATCTAAAGCTATGAATTCAGATTTCATTGTAGAACGGGCGATGCACTTTTGTTTGGATGATTTCCAAGACACTGCTCCACCCCCAATTGTGAAAACATATCCACTCGTGGATTTAACTTCAGATGATCCGATAATCCAATTTGCATCACTATATCCCTCGATCACGGAGGGATAATTATTATAATGCAACTCATAATTTTGGATATGTTTCAGTTACCCCAAAACTCATTTCATTTCCATCCAATGTATATGATTGTGATGACTTGTAAACCGACTCTGTTTGCTAATAGCACATTCTATATCTGGTCGCGTACAATTCATGATATACATCAAACTTCCCAATACTCTTGCATAGTCCAGTTGTGAGTCACTTTCACCTTCATTATTTTGAAGTGCATAACTCAGGTCAATTGGAGTCTTGGCAATTTTGAAATCCAAATACTTGAACTTGTCAAGTACTTTTTCTATGTAGTGATATTGTGATAATGCTAGACCTTGTGGAGTCTTGTGAATTCTGATTCCTAAGATCACATCAGCAACTCATAAGTCTTTCATGTCGAATTTGCTAGCCAACATGCGCTTTGTAGCATTTATATCGGCCATACTTTGACTCATTATCAACATGTCATCAACATATAAACAAACAATAACTTCATGACCTGGAGTGTTTTTAATGTAAACATATTTGTCGCACTCATTGATTTTAAGCCCACTTGCCAACATTGTTTGATCAAATTTGGCATGCCATTGTTTGGGTTCTTGTTTAAGTCCATAAAGCGACTTAACAAGTTTGCACACTTTCTTTTCTTTATCAGGAACCACAAAACCCTCAGGTTGTTCCATGTAAATCTCTTCCTCCAATTCTCCATTTAAGTAAGTTGTTTTAACATCCATTTGATGGATTTCAAGACCATACGCGGCCGCTAATGCCACTAACATCCTAATAGATGTTATCCTCGTTACTGGCGAGTAAGTGTCAAAGTAATCAAGGCCTTCCTTTTGCCTATAACCTTTGACAACAAGTCTTGCCTTATATTTGTCAATAATGCCATCAGCTTTCATTTTTCGTTTAAAGATCCATTTCGAACCTAAAGGCTTATTTCCAGGAGGAAGATCAACCAATTCTCATGTATGGTTATCCAAAATTGATTGAATCTCACTATTGACTGCCTCTTTCCATAACGCTGAATCAGAAGACGACATAGCTGCTTTAAAAGTTTGTGGTTCATTTTCAAGCAAGAAGGTCACAAAATCTTGTCCAAAGGAAGTATATGTTCTTTGACGTTTGCTACGCCATGGATCTTCTACACTTGGAGTATTTTCTTTTGGTTCTTCCCAAGGTCGTTTAGGTCTTTCACTTAACGACTCGCATTCAGTTTTATATGGATAAATGCTTTCAAAGAATTCAGAATTATCTGATTCCATTACCGTATTAACATGAATCTCGGTATTATCGGATTTATGGACCAAAAAACCGACATGCTTTACTGTTTGTAGCATATCCAATGAAAACGCAATCTACTGTTTTTGGTCCGATTTAACCCTTTTAGGTAAAGGAACTTGTACCTTTGCTAGACACCCCCACACTGTGAAATATTTCAAGTTGGGTTTTCTTCCTTTCCATTTTTCATATGGAATAAATTATGTTTTGTTGTGGGGTACTCTGTTAAGTATTCAGTTATCTGTAAGGATAGCTTCCCCCCACAAAATCTGCGGTCCGGAACTTATTAATAAAGAATTCATCATTTTCTTTAATGTCCGATTTTTTCTTTGCGCAATTCCGTTGGATTGAGGTGTGTAAGGTGCAGTAGTTTGATGAATAATTCCATATTCCGAACATATTTCTGCAAAATGGAGAGTCATATTCTCCACCTCTATGACTTCTAATCATTTTGATCTTTTTATTCAATTGATTCTCCACTTCATTCTTGTATTTCTCAAATGCTTCAATTGCTTCATCCTTACTATTAGGCAAATAAACATAACAATATCGAGTGCAATCGTAAATAAAAGTAATAAAATACTTTTTCCCACCTCGAGATGGTGTCGACTTCATATCGCAATGTCAGTATGAATTAAGTATAAAGGATTTGAATTCCTTTCAACAGACTTATAAGGATGTTTTACAAACTTAGATTCAACACATATTTGACATTTCGATTTATTACACTCGAATTTAGGCAATACTTCTAAATTAATTAACTTCCGCAAGGTTTTATAATTGACATGTCCTAAACGAATATGCCATAAAATCATTTGACTCCAACAAATAAGAAGAAGCTGAAATTTTATTCATAGTGTCAACAACCATTAGATTTAGTTTGAAAAGGCCCTCAGTGAGGTAGCCTTTTCCAACATACATTTCATTCTTGCTTACAACAACTTTATCAGAAACAAATACACATTTGAATCCATTTTTCACAAGTAAAGAAGTAGAAACTAAATGATTCCTAATAGTAGGAACATGAAGAACGTTGTTGAGCGTTAACACCTTGCCGGAAGCCATCTTTAGGAATATCTTTCCATAACCTTCAATATCGGTCGTTGAATTATTTCCCATGGAAATCTCTTCTTCGACACCAACAGTAGAGTAAGTCGCAAATGCTTCTTTGACAACACAAACATGTCGAGTGGCTCCGGAGTCAATTCACCACTCCTTCGGATTTCCAACTAAGTTGCATTCCGAAAGCATTGCACAAAGATCATTAATGTCATCATTCTTCTCCACTATGTTGGCTTGTCCCTTCTTCTTATCCTTTTTCGGGAGACGACAATCAGGGGCTTTGTGACCAACTCTTCCACAATTGTGGCAGTTGCCCTTGAATTTCTTTTTGTTCTGCTCCTTAGTCTGTCCAGAAGATCTCTTCCTCTTCTTACTTTTTGGAGCAGTCTCCTCAACGATATTAGCTCCCATGATCGTTGAATTTCCAGGAGACTTCTTCTCGGTTGTTTTGTTGTCTTTCTCAATCTTGAGATGAATCACAAGATCTTCCAACTTCATTTCTTTGCGCTTGTGCTTAAGATAGTTCTTGAAATCTCTCCACGAAGGAGGCAACTTTTCAATCATTGCAGCCACTGGAAATGCTTCATTCACGACCATACCTTCAGCAATAAGGTCGTGAAAAATAAGTTGAAGTTCCTGAAATTGGGTTCCCACAGTTTTGTTGTCTAGCATTTTATAGTCTAGAAACTTGGCAACCACGAACTTCATCAAGCATGCATCTTATGTCATGTACTTCTTCTCAAGTGCATCCCATAATTCTTTCGAAGTATTCATCGCACTGTACACTTTGTACAAGTAATCCTCTAAAGCACTTAAAATATAACCTTTGCAAAGAAAATCTGCCTGCTTCCACGCCTCAACAATCATGAATTTTTCACTGTCCGGCATGTCCACAACATGCACTGGAGGCTCTTCACTAGTGAATTTCTGCATACCAAGTGCGGTAAGCCAGAAGAACACCCTTTGCTGCCATCCTTTGAAGTTGGCTCCAGAAAATTTCCCCGGCTTTTCTGCCGGTGGAACAACAGTCCGGCGTGATGAGGCTATCGTCGTTGTCGCAGCAGTCGCAGAAGAATTTCCGTTATCAATTGCCATTTCTCACTGTCAACAATAGAAGAGTTCAATTAATGGCAAAACAAAAACAGTAAACACTACTGTAATTATCAATAAACGGTATGTATAATAAAAAAAAGCAAATGTTTTATATATATTGTTTCACAGAAAACGATGAAGTTTTTATGTTCTTCAAATCGTTTCCTGAATTTCAAAACTCTGATGAAGTTTTTATATCTTCAAATCAGAATAATAAAATTCAGAAGGAGTAGAAAAATACAAAGGTTTTAATATCCACAAACAGAATACAAAATGTAATAAATATAATTTCCTTAAGATTGTTATTAATCTGTATTGCTGTAAAATAAATAAAATAGTAAACTTTCTGAAAAAATACAGAAACAGAAAGTTAGTAGAACTTAGAACGTCAACATAAATTCTGAAAAATAGTATAGGAATAAATCGAGCCCACTGAATACACAATGTATCCTTAAGGAAATTATTCCCCTCAAGTACCCGAGGTTTTGGAATATATCCTCCCAGGATAGAACGATTTAACTCACCAGCGTATCGGTACCTAAAACTCTGGTGATCGGCGAATCACTCGATGGTCGTAAAACACACTAGAATATTTTGTGTAGAAGAAGAAGAAGAAGATCATAAAATTTAGTAAGTAAAAATTCTAGGATTCAAAGCATATTTATAGCCAAATTCGTATTGTTTCTGAAAAGTTTTTGAAACCTTTCAGAGCAGCCATAACTGTTGAAACATGTGTGAACCCTTTCAGAACAGCCATAGATGTTGGAACATGTGTGAATATTGCGGGAAAATTAAAAACGGATTTAAAATAATCCGGAAAAGAAAAAGCGGACCGGACCGGACCGGGTCGCGGGTTATTCCGGATTGAATTTTCGTTAATTAATTAAATTATTTGAAAGGAATTTTGTCCAAAAAGATTAATCAATCAATCTTTGACCAAATCCGAAGCCGAGCGAGCGACGACGATGACGGTGTGAAACTTGCCTTCTTCTCAACTCTTTAAGAGCTAGAAGAAATTCTCTATATATACACATAGATTTTCTTTCCTTCTTCCAATGAGGGACAAAGTGCACTAATTCAAAATTTCACTTCCCTCCATTTCTTTTCCCACCATTTTTCAATCCATCTCTTTAAGCTACACTAAGCTTAAAATTAAGCTACACTAAGCTTAAAGACCAACAAGTTAACGTATAAACTAAAAGGAATGATTTAGAGAATGTGAGTGAAATTTATCCAAAATTTACAAAATCTAGTTCTTTTTCTTCATTTTCGCACTTATAGCATTTTTGATCAAGTTTCTTGTTGGCCGAACATGTTTTTTGTTTGTTTTCAAATTTAAGGCGTTTGGCCATGCTTTTAAAAAGAAAAAAGTGTTTATGAATAGATGCTGAAGCAATTATTTGAGAAGCAGAAAAAAATATCTTTCTCCCAAAAATACTTGTTTGAAAAATACACCTAGAAGTATTTTTTAAAAACTTGTTCAAATATTAATTGCTGCTCAAAAACGATTTTCAAATTAACTAGCTAAACACAAACCACTTCTCCCAAAAATTACATTTTTGAAAAGCACTTTTAAGAAAATCACTTTTTAAGATAAGCTGATTTTAGAAGTTTGCCCAAACAAATCATTAGTGTTGGAAAATTGCAAGTTATCTTCAAAGAGACGTAACAAACTAAAATATTCTAACGAACATGTAACAAATACTACAATCTCTATGTATATTAATAATAATAACTGAAACTCTATTACACTCAAATTGTAGTAGCCGAACTAACACTCAAATTATAGAATAACAATGGCAATACTGTATATAGACAACTATGAATATAGGACAAGACACACAAATAGAAGAAGTGAGGTGAGAAACTTAGACTCAAAGAAAGGGGTTGAGGGGAACGTACATTTTTCTTCAACAATTCGTCCAACCCCAAATCACATACCATTGCCATATAGAACCATTCTTACGCCTACTACTCAACTTGGATCTCAGATTAATCTGGCCTTATTGCTTGTACTCGGTCCAATAACTTTTGTTAGCCAAATAGCTTCTAGCTTCTTGTGTGAAATTGGAGTGGTGCTGATTCATTACAAAACACTAGACAATGTAATTTGATATTTAAGTTTACTAATATAAGCAAAAAGCGAAGGATGATTAAACACATGGTCTTGGATTCTTGATAGCTCAACCTTGCCAATTAAATTGGGCCTTGTCCAAGGCGGAGGCAGAGTGTGGGACGCGGGTTCGCCGAATTCAATAGTTTTTGTTCAAATTATGTATTTGTATTAAAAAATTCGTTGAATATGCACAACTTATTAATTTAGAACCCAATTACTTAAAAATATTACAATCCCGAACTCATAAAGTTCAAATCTTGACTCCGCTTCTAGGGCCTCGTTGAGAGTTGGAATTGTAGCAAAAGCATGGACGTATAACCAAATATCGATTTGAGCTCAACTGGGTCATGCATAAGTCAAAACAAAGTTCACAGCCTATAACTTGGAATAATAGAAAGAGACATTTTCGTTCCTATACCATATAGGAAACTATATTACTAAATATATTTATTATTTGAAAATTACCCGTCCTGTTAATAGTTTTTTTACAAAACAGATACAATNTGTCAATGGTGGATTTGAGAGAAGAAAAGATGAAGAACATATATATGATCGCCAATTTCTGAAAACGATGAAGAACAGAATGTAGCAATTTCGACTTATTGAATCACGAAGGTCTGAATTCTACAATTTGAAGAAGAAGGAAGGGAGAAGGGGAAGAAAGGGGAGAGGAAAACGGCTGGTTACAAATGATGGGGAGAGAGAAACGTGGGATATATGGACACCTTTAATTAAGGAGTAAAAATTTGCCCATTAATTATACCCCTTTAATTAAGGAGTAAAAAACTGCCCTAAATTAATTATGGTATAGATTTGATAATTTGGTATACTAAATATAATTAAATCAAACCTTAAACATGGAGGGCGATAAGGTTTCATATATGGTATAAGAATGTAAAATTTTCTAATAGAAATGACACTAGGTAGCCTCTTTTAACATTCCTACTTAAAACATATTTAATTTTTTAGAAGAGTTTAGCTCCTGTTTTATTTTTTTTAAAGGTTTATAAAGCTTTGAAGTGTCATAGCCTAACTCTTCCCATCGGAAGGTTTGAAGTTTAAATTGGGAAAATTAAACTTCAGAATCGATGGTTTGACCTTTGATTTTGAAGATATTTACACAAATAATCGGTCATATTCATTATTTACTTTTTAGCCATATGCATAAATTATACATCGATTATTTATAAATATATACATAAATGATATATATTTATACCTCTATCGGCTATTTTTAGTTTAAGTGGTTAGGTAAATGGCTATTAAGGTTAATTCTGATAAATTGTAAGAACTTTTTAAATTCGGCTATTGTTTAAATGTAAGGCTATTTGTGCACTTCATGATTAAGTGGCCGCCCAATATGGCAATATGGCTCAACTAATTCGATTCTAGAGCACTTTAGTTTCCCGCCCAAATATTTCATCTTCTCAAAAAATCAAAACTTTGCGCTCCATCTTTGCTTTTCTGTTTCCGTCCAAATTGGTTAGCACGTCGCTGAGAGTTCCACCGAAGTTTACTCTCTAAACCGGTGGTCTATACAGTCAAACTTTCCCGATCTGTCGACGGTCACCTCGGTGCAATTCGTCGCTGGAAACAGATAGTTTGTTTAGCCAGTGAAGAATAGGTGTAAACATGGAACCGCTGGTCGCAGAAAATTTGACGGATGAATCTCCTCGTCGTGGATCTACAACTCCAAGGCTATTCATTAAAGAGATGGTCATGAGAAACTTCAAATCTTACGCCGGCGAACAGCGTGTTGGCCCCTTTCATAAGGTTAGGGTTTATTTTTATTTAGAAAAACTTTGTTTCTTCGTAATTGAATGTATAGGAAACTAAATTCGTGTTATTTCAGAGCTTTTCGGCAGTTGTTGGTCCTAATGGTAGTGGCAAGAGTAACGTAATTGATGCAATGTTGTTCGTGTTCGGAAAGCGAGCCAAACAGGTAATATATGAATAATTTAAAAGCAATTTCAATGTCATGACACATATAATTGTTGAATTGTGTGAACTGTTTCGTCTAAATATTGTTGTATTCCATGAAAAGTTTCATCCGAAAATTTAAGCTATTAGTATTGGTTTTAACTGTCTAAGCTTTTGGACGAGTTGATTCACACAATTCAACAATAGTAACACTCTACATTGATCTTGACGCACAATTGAAATATCAGTTCATCATATGTAACCCCTTTTCATTGTGAAAGCAAGCATTAGCTATGCTACTGAATTCGATCTACTACTAAATGCTGAAACTTTAAGTACTAAATAACCAATATGTTTGCTTCAGCGGGTTGAATTCCAATGTAAACTCCTACTCTTAGCTTGTTAACCTGGCGGTTATGGAATATAGTTGTGTAAAACGGCTTGAATATTTTGCATTTTCTTATTTGATTGTTAACTGTGCAGATGCGTCTTAATAAAGTCTCAGAGCTCATCCATAATTCAACTAATCACCAGAATTTGGAGAGTGCTGGCGTGTCTGTTCATTTCCAGGAGATAATAGATTTGGTAACTTCTTGTTTTCCTCTTGCTGAAATGTCCATTTAGAGTTGCTGTTTAACTTTTGATTTAAGTGTTTCCTTTTTTTGATTAAAGGATGGCGAGGCATATGAAGCTGTTCCTGGAAGTGATTTCGTGATTACACGTGTGGCATTCCGAGATAATTCCTCTAAGTACTTTATCAATGACCGGTCAAGTAACTTTACAGAGGTCACCAAGAAACTGAAAGGGAAAGGTGTCGACTTGGATAATAACCGGTTTTTGATTCTGCAGGTCTGAATTTTTATCACTTGCTTGAAGTTAACTTTGTGAATATTGTTCGATTATAGGGGGTTGAAGTGGTTGGATTTTTGCAGGGTGAGGTTGAGCAAATATCACTGATGAAGCCAAAGGCACAAGGGGCCCATGATGAAGGCTTTCTAGAGTATCTAGAAGATATTATAGGAACCAATAAATATGTTGAGATGATTGAAGAATCATTTAAGCAGTTAGTTCTCAACCCATATCTTAAACACTGTTATTGTTGCTACGGTGTTGATATTTTTTGAACTGGCATGCATTTTGTTACATTCTGTTGTAATGGCTGATTTGAAGATCCTGACAACTTGTCCTGAATCTGTAACCATGTTCAGTCAAGAATAAACTTTTGGCATGAATATGCGATGAGATTTAATGTCAAAATTCTTTTAAGTTTAAGCATTGAAATTGGTGATATCTGCCTAGTTATGCGATTCAGCTATTTTTTGCTTTCCATGTTAAGAACTCATCCTGTTGTCCTATACATGGATTTGGAGTTTTCGTTCCTGCAGTTATATCAGTTAATTTAACCTAGAATGAATCACTGCTCATTGAGAAGAGTATGTGCCTAAGAAAGTGCATTCAATGTTTCTAAAACATGCATTTACTATTTCTTAATGCTCTAGGTTAGAATCCCTCAACGAAAGAAGGTCTGGCGTTGTTCAGATGGTTAAGCTAGCAGAGAAAGAAAGAGATAACTTGGAGGTATATTTAGACCATTTTAAGATTCCTGTTTCCTTAAGATTACAGAAAATTAAATATACTATCTTGGCTTCATTTGTCAGGGTGTGAAGAATGAAGCTGAAGCCTACATGCTTAAAGAATTATCATTGTTAAAATGGCAAGAGAAAGCAACAAATTTGGCTTTTGAAGATAATTCAGCTCGAATTTCAGAGATGCAGGAAAACATTTCTGGACAGGAAGAGAACCTTAAAATAGAGAGGTGGGGTCTTTTCTAAACAAAGGTTGCACAAGTGCAAACGTTTGTGTGTTATAATGTAAGCTAGTGGAGCTAATTACTGGCTTATTTTAGGGTGAAAATTCGAGAAAGTAACAAAACATTGAAGGAGCTTGAAGCGAAGCATTCAAAGCATTTACAAAAACAAGAGGTATGGATAAGAATTGCATATATCCTTTGCATCTTCTTAATATAACCAGAACAGGATATTTGTCGTTTCCCCGGGACTCTGCATCTGTTAAATGTTTTGGTTTTAGATACTCGCATTATGTTATTCTCCTACTCATTGATTTTGAAAAAAGAATCTTGAGCACCTTGCTTTGAATCCTTTCTTTTGTTTGAAATTTTAGGAGCTTGATAACAGTTTGAGGCGCTGCAAGGACGAATTCAAGGAATTTGAGAGGCAAGATGTAAAATACCGAGAAGATTTAAGTCACCTGAAGCAGAAGATAAAGAAGCTTAATGATAAAGTTGATAAGGTATCAAAAACTGAAAGTTGCTTCCCAGAAAAATATAGTAAATGTATGGGAATAAGAATAACTGTGTCTGTTTGATTAAGGTACATCTTTTGTCTGTTTTCGTGAATGCTAGGATTCCACAAAAATTACTGACTTAACAAAGGACTGTGAGGAGGCAGCAATTCTGATTCCAAAACTGGAGGAAGATATTCCCAAACTACAACATCTTTTGGTGGATGAGGAAAAGATCTTAGAGGAAATTCAGGATAATTCTAAAGGTAGAGTATCTTCAGCCAGGATTGCTTATGGGTTTTAAGTTTATGATACTTTGAAAGTTGTTTTGCTAACTCACTTTGCAGCATGTTACACAATACTGTCTTCTTGTTTTGGCAAAATTAATGTGCCTCTTATAAAAGCGAGCCTCTTTCTGTTGTGCTTTAGTAGTACATATGTGATGATACAGCTGGTTTCCCCATTAAGGTTTCATATTTCCTTTTTCGTAGTATGACATCCCTTCTTTGGTGGGTTTCCTTAGAGTAAATCTTTTTGCCTTGATTAATTGGCATCATTATTTTTGATGTTTTTGGCTGGTGAGTTAGATGTTGAATCAGAAAGGTGCACAGAATTAGTTTTTTTCGTACTGCTCATATATTTCCATCAGTTTTAGCCTTAGGCATATATAGTGGTCTCATTCTTGTATTATGTTGGCGAATAGTTGAGACTGAGGTTTTTCGAAGTGAGCTTGCCGATGTTCGTGCTGAACTCGAGCCTTGGGAAAAACTACTAATCGAGCACAAGGGAAAACTTGAAGTTGCATCAACTGAAAGTAAACTTCTGACTGAAAAGGTATTTCGCCAATTTACAACATCTAAGATTGTTCTTTCTTATTTAGTTCATACTCCGACAACTATCACTGTAATTTGGTTCATGTATCTCTTAAGCAATCTGCATTTGTCAACTAGAGCAGCAGGAAATCTTTTACTTCGAGCTGCTTTTCCCAATATGAAGGAGTCGGTTAATGTCGGTAAATTATACTGTCTTCCCGTACTCGTCCGCGTGGTGTTTCTTTCTTTCAAGATTAGGCTGTGAAAGTGCGGGTGAAAAGATTTCCCAGTAAAATCCGGTTAATCGTAGTACATAATTGAACTTCCACTCGAGTACAAAATTGATTCATGCCCTCTAAAATTATGTTCCCGTTAGAGCTTTATACCTTCGAATACATCTAAGATGTGGGGAAAAAACTCAAAGCAGCTTTGGGCTTGATGAGCAATGTGATAAGTTTATTGGCTCAATAATGGCCAAAAGTTAGTGG
Organism: Nicotiana undulata; assembly: GCA_005239495.1. Taxonomy (NCBI): domain Eukaryota; kingdom Viridiplantae; phylum Streptophyta; class Magnoliopsida; order Solanales; family Solanaceae; genus Nicotiana; species Nicotiana undulata. The sequence continues at coordinate 15,047 of ML290596.1, read as the reverse complement.
TCAGGGTATACAAACTGAAAACTTAGATATTTGCAAAATACTTTTAATCTATGTCTAATTGAATAATGATGTGAGGCAATATCAAGTCCTAAATGCATTCAGTTGGTTGATAAATTTCATACTTACAATTGTTTTCCTAATTCCTATGTTAAACCGCCGCATTAGTTAAGTTTGCTGTAAATTATGTCATTTATTGGTAATTGCTGTTTATTTATGTCAGCATGAGGCTGCTCGTGCTGCTTATGTGGAAGCTCAAGAGCAGATTGTGGAAATACAGAAAAGACTAGAGATGAAATCGACAAGCATAAATGACGCCAGGAGTGAGCTTGAGAATCTGAAGCTTAAAGCATCTGAAGCTCGAAATCTGGAACAAGTATGCATTAGGGGTCTGCCATTTTTCATTTTTGGCTTTTTTTCTGATGTCTTCAGAGCTTTCATGATGCATCGAGTGATTGCAGGAATGCCTTCAAGAACAAGAAAGATTGATTCCTCTTGAACAAGCTGCTCGACAAAAACTTTCCGAGCTTTTATCTGTAATGGAATCTGAAAAGAGTCAGGGATCAGTTCTTAAAGCAATATTGCATGCTAAGGAGGCAAATCATATACAGGGTATTTATGGTAGAATGGGTGATTTGGGTGCTATTGATGGTTAGTGTTTCTGGTTCTTGTTTAATACTTGCTGATAGTCCTTTGATTTCATGTGTTTTCTTTCATTTGGAGGCTAAGTTAATGAAATTACGGGGCAAGCTCCTGCATTAGATTTTAGTGGTGACGAGTAAACATATGAAGCTGGAAAGTCGGGGATAATTGTGTGTGGGAGGGGGGGGGCTGCAATTTTCTCCATAGTTGCACTAACCACTATTTTCTTGGACATTTATTTTCGCCACTTGCTTACGTTACTGTAGTACGGTGTCTCTGCTGATAATATATTAATTTTATATAGTGCTTTAATCTGCTTTCATTCACCTTTTTTTCCGTTTCAGCAAAGTATGATGTTGCCATATCAACCGCTTGTCCTGGACTAGACTATATTGTAGTCGAGACTACTGCAGCAGCCCAAGCTTGTGTTGAGCTACTTCGCAACAAAAATCTGGGTGTTGCAACTTTCATGATTTTGGTAGATTTTCCTCTTAATTTAAGTAGTTCCCTATTGGTTGCAGATAACTTTTTGTTTGTTTGTGATTGGTATGGTTTCTTTCTATTATATAGGCTTCTCGGCTCCTTGAACAAAGGTTGTAGGAACAAAATATTTTCTGTTATTTCAACAGTGTCTCTGATTCCACATTTGTGTTATGCAGGAAAAGCAAACTGCTCATTTGCCTAGAATCAAACAGAAAGTAAGCACGCCAGAAGGGGTTCCACGCCTTTTTGATTTAATTAAGGTCCAAGACGAGAGAATGAAACTTGCATTTTTTGCAGCACTAGGAAACACAGTTGTCGCCAAAGATATTGATCAGGTGAGGGTTAAATAACCGTACCTTAGAATCTTCATTCGTTTTTTCATAAACGGGATATTGTTTTGTGAGGATATCTCTAGTCAAGAATTCTCTATGGTCCGTAAACAACAACAACCCAGTAAAGTCCTATAAGTGGGGTCTGGGGTGGGTAGTGTGTACGCAGACTTTATTCTTACCCGAGGGGGTAGAGAGACTGTTTCCGAAGAACCCTCGGCTCAAGACGACGAAAAGAAACAATATATCAGTACCATCAACAGAAAATCAAGAAATAATGACAACATCATAAGAACCAGAAAATAGATGAAAACCAATAACAATAACCAGTAAATAAAGCTCGGCGCAATGAAAGCGGAGAATAGGGTGAACACAACATTAAACACTAGCAGTCGGAGACACAACCCTATCAGACTAGCCTCACACCAGTATGAAGTAGAAATTAAAAAAGAAAATGCTCAACCACCTCCTAATCTACAACCCTAATGCGCGACCTCCACACCTTCCTATAAAGAGCCATATCAATACTTCTTAGGCCGCCCTCTACCTCTTCTCGTACTCGTCGTAACCAACCGCTCACACCTTCTCACTGGGCATCCGGGCTTCTCCTCCGTACATACCCGAATCATCTAAGCCTCGCTTTCCGCATCTGGCATCCATAAGAGTCACACCCACCTTCTCTCGAATATCTTCATTCCGAATTTTATCCATCCTAGTGTGCCGGCACATCCACCTCAACATCCTCATTTCTGCCACTTTCATCTTCTGGTTATGTGAGTTCTTAACTGGCCAACACTCAGCCCCATACAACATGGCCAGTCTAACCACCGCTCTATAAAATTTACCTTTGAGTATTGGTAGCACTTTTCTGTCACACAAACTGCAGATGCTAATCTTCATTTTATCCACCCCACCCTTATACGGTGTGTGACATCCTCGTCGATCTCCCCGTCCCCCTGGATAACCGACCCAAGGTACTTGAAACTGTCTATCTTGTGGATGTCCGGACCTCACTTCATGCCTGCTTCCCTCGGTTCCGTGCTTAACTTGTACTCTAGGTATTTCGTCTTAGTCCTGCTCAACTTGAAACCCTTAGACTCAAGGACTTGTCTCCGGCCGCTCTAGGGTCTGTAAACAACTGAGCAATAAAAGTTACTCCTAATAAATTCATCCCTTAATTCCATAATGGCAATCAGCAAACAGATTTACCCAGAAAGTATGACTTGAAATTTTAAGTCTGTTACTGAGATATCTATGTCACGTTGGTATATTGTCCATGTAGTTCCATAATTCATCAGAAGCTGTTGCACTAAGCTCTGTGCCTTCTGTTACTTTGCAGGCAACACGTATTGCCTATGGCGGGGACAAAGAATTTCGGCGTGTTGTAACTCTTGATGGAGCCCTTTTTGAAAAATCTGGGACAATGAGTGGTGGTGGGGGTAAGCCACGAGGTGGGAAGATGGGCACATCTATCTTAGCTGCTAGTGTTTCTCCAGAAGCTGTGTCCAAGGCGGAAAATGATCTTTCGACATTGGTTGAAAGTTTGGAAAATATACGGAGAAGAATTACTGATGCGGTGAAGTGTTATCAGGCATCAGAGAAGGCTGTTACTCAACTCGAGATGGAACTAGCAAAAAGCGTTAAGGAGGTCTGAGCTGCCCCTGGAGTTTTGTTGTTCTTGTTATGGTTATTGTTATTATTTTCTTCTATTCCTTCCTTTATATTTTGCTCCTGCATCAAAAGTTAACTGAAGTTTTTTCCTGAGATAGATTGACAGCCTAAAGTCCCAACATAATGATTTGAAAAAGCAACTGGATACCTTAAGGATTGCATCGGAACCCAGCAAGGAGGAAGTTAGTAGATTGAAAGAACTCAAAAAAATAATGTCTGCTGAAGAAAAGGAAATGGACAGGCTTACACAAAGTTCACAACAGTTAAAAAAGAAGGTGAAATTATGCTTAATTTCGGCACTTTTGCAAGACACTTCTGTAATTTCTTAAAGCATGGCAAGTGGCAAAAGCTGCTTTAATCAAGCTTTAATTGCTTCAGGCTTCAGAACTTCAGAATAAAATAGAGAATGCAGGTGGTGAGCGCTTGAAAAGTCAAAAGGCAAAGGTTACCAAAATTCAATCTGTAAGTGAACATTGACCTTGTGCATGTTGAATTGCATACCGGACACGATTCATGCTACTTTACTTTTATTTCTTATCCAGGACATTGATAAAAAAGGCACGGAGATCAATCGTCACAAAGTTAAGATAGAAACAGGACAGAAAATGATTAAAAAACTCACCAAAGGGATTGAGGAATCAACAAAAGAGAAGGAAAGACTGGTCGCCGAGAAAGAGAAGTTGCTTTCCACTTTCAAAGAGATTGAACAGAAAGCTTTTGTTGTTAAAGAGGACTACAATAAGATACAGGAGGTAAGAAAATATCTGCATTTACTCTCGGCAATTCCTGATTATACATGTTAAGTTAAAATTCTCTATAACTCTCTCATTTTTTCCCTTTAATGTCTTTTCTTGATTTTCTAGCTTATTGATCAGCACTCTGGTGCTCTGAATGATGCTAAAAATGAGTATGAAACTCTGAAGAAGACTGTGGATCAATTGCGTTCGACAGAGGTTTTGTGCCATTTTTTATAAAGTTTTCTCGCTTCTCTATTCGATGAGTTTCTAACCCACTGCAACTAGAGCTGCAGGTGGATGCTGAGTACAGGTTACAAGATATGAAGAAGGTCTATAAAGACTTGGAGCTCAAAGGGAAAGGATATAAGAAAAAGCTCGATGATTTGCTTGTTGCTATCTCAAAGCATATTGAGCAGTAAGCTGGATTTCTTTCAGCATGCTGACATCTTTACCATTTTCTGGGATGCTCTAGCTTTTATATCTATCTAATACAGTTACACTCATCCTTTGTTTGTACCATTGTCAATACATGTAATTGTTCCTCTTGGTATAGGATTCAAAAGGACTTGGTGGATCCAGAAAAGCTTCAAACAACTCTGAGGGATGGAACTCTTGTTGAGGCTTGTGATCTTAAGAGAGCTCTAGAGATGGTTGTGATTCTAGAAGCACAACTGAAAGAGATGAACCCAAATCTCGACTCAATCTCTGAGTATGCATCAGTCGACATTTAAATGCAGTGAAAACTTGTAGCATAACTGATTCTCTTGATATACCTATGCTAATTATGTCCACTGTCACCAGGTATCGGAGCAAAGTATCTGTGTACAATGAGAGAGTTCAAGAACTAAATTCTGTTACCCAAGAGCGCGATGATATAAAGAAGCAATATGACGAGTGGAGAAAGAGAAGGCAAGTATTGTTTAACGTTAGAATGTCTATTTCAACTTTTGGATGCCTCTGCTTCTTTGCTTCATTAGCTTACAACATTTGTAATTAAAATTCAGGTTGGATGAGTTTATGGCGGGTTTTAATACCATATCGTTGAAGCTCAAAGAAATGTATCAGGTCCTGACTGAACTTGTCTTCTTCTTAGAAAGCTTTCTATTTCTGTCACTCGAGTTGAATGTCATCTACACGTTGAGAAGTGTTATTTGCTCTAGACTGATGAAGTACATATTACAGCGCAGCCAGGATATCTTGTTGGTTAACCTTGTGATTGCAGCACATCTGCTGGTCTTATAATAGTAGATATAAATCCTTGCTCTCAGGGCTTTGGCTCAACGGCAAAGGGTAGTAAAATTGGGGATGCGTGTTAGACAACAAATCACGCGTTGGGAAGACAGTATAATTTACTGACATTAACCGACTCCTTCATATTGGGAAAAGCAGCTCGAAGTAAAAGATTTCCTGCTTTGGCTCAACGGCAAAGGGTAGTAAAATTGGGGATGCGTGTTAGACAACAAATCACGAGTTCAAAACCTAGCTATTGAACCTAGTATTTAAGTGACAAAGGTTTTTGCCGATTGATATTGTTAATAGTTGTATAATATAAAGCACATTAAATAATATGTGCATCTGGTGATGAATTATGGAACGAAATGAATGACGTTTCATAGAATTTCATGTTTAGAGAAATCTCTAGCAATTGGGTTGATGGGGATAAGGAAATACAATTTTATTAAGCGATTATTCCTTGAAGTAGACAAATATCTTATCGGTAGTTTAGTGTTATAGTTTATGAGCAAAGAATATTGTGTCAATGTAATGATAAGAAAAATTTCTTTGGAATGGTAGACAATCATATTTAGTAGAAAGCAAAAAGGAGAAAGAAATAGAAACTTGACATTCAAGTTATGGATATTCACAGTGAAAATTCAGATAATAGTACAAGAACTAGTTAGATAAAAAAAATCTCTTAAGTGATAGAAAAATTACGAATTCTTAACAGACTTTTGTTTGCATTACTTACTTTATCATTAATATTTCCATAGTGATCGTGCTTGTGATTTGACATTTCAAAATTTTACCCAAGCATATAATGGGTGGGGGTTCAAATTCATATAACACAATTGATTGACATAAATACACGCTTTAAAGCAGGCAGAATTTTATGTCTTTGCTTACACTAATATTACAAACATTGTGGCCGTCCCCAGATGATCACCCTTGGAGGTGATGCCGAACTGGAGTTGGTGGACTCTCTTGATCCGTTCTCTGAAGGTGTCGTTTTCAGTGTTAGACCACCAAAGAAGAGCTGGAAGAATATTGCTAACTTATCAGGTGGTGAAAAGGTAAGTCTCAAAACTTATGTGTTTGGCTTTGGTTTGAAAGGTTATTGCAACTGTATAGCAAGCAACTCTTATTCATATAACGCCAATTTCTAATTTCAGACCCTCAGCTCATTGGCTCTTGTTTTTGCACTCCACCACTATAAACCTACTCCACTTTATGTAATGGATGAGATTGATGCTGCTTTAGGTACGTTTTCTTCATTTTACATTGGCCAATTTAGAATGCTTAAAATGATACACTTGTCACTCATTGATTATGTAATGATTTCGAAGGGATTTATAATGTCCCAGACTCCTAGGCTACTTTACCCATTACCTTAAGGTTTAAGATTGGACGCTCAAATCTTTTACATGGTTTCAGAGCCAAAATTTTGGTGATCACGTTAGCACAATTGCTTTTTCAACTTATATTATATTTCTCTGGGCTTCTTTCTTTCAAATCAACCAATCGAGCCACTGATATTGCTCCAAGCCCATTTATTAGCTTGTTGAGCCTAATATTTCTCCCTCTAGTTCAGGCCCACTTCTATTGAGCATCCTCTCTCTAGTTTTAAAAAGATTGTCCATCCATGTGTAAACTGGTTACTGATAACCAGTTTACAGGTGTGTGAGGGAGTTAGAGAATACACTTGTCCCTCATTAGTTGTATAAGAGTTTCCGGAGGGCCTTTAATGTTGTGGGTTACTCCACCCATCATCTTAAGGTTTTGAGTTGATGGAATTTCTTCTTGCATTGCTGCTGGTCTCCTAATTCTGAAATTGGTTTCATTTATTGATGGCCGCCTATCAGATTTTAAGAATGTCTCTATCGTGGGACATTACGTGAAGGACAGAACAAAGGATGCACAGTTTATAATCATAAGGTACTGCATTTGAGGTTATGCGATTCACATCAATAAGAAACGAGCTGTTTCTCATTTTATTTTTTGATACCATGCAGCCTTAGGAACAACATGTTTGAGCTGGCTGATCGGCTTGTTGGCATCTACAAAACAGATAACTGCACAAAGAGTATCACCATTAACCCAGGAAGCTTTGTAGTTTCTCAGAAAGCTGCTTGAGTTGGTTCAAGAAATACTGATAGTAGAAATCCCTATGTTTCAATCTCTCCATGCTGCTAGAATAGTTCTCTGTTCTGTATTTTTGTGTGCAGTATTGCTATGTATATTTGTAATAACTATCACACAAACAATACTTCTGATATGTTCAAAAGATGTTCAGTAAGTGCCGGTCAATTGGTTCAGTTTCGCGTCATAATTGATTTCGGGCATCAAATATAATGCAGCAATTCTTATGCCTTGATAAGATGAAATATTTCCCTTTGGGATTTTATGTATATTTTCTAATACTATCAGCAACTTTTTGATGACATATTTTCCTTTAGGATTCAACTTATAGTGACAGTAGAAAGAAATTTTTTATTATAAGTATAATTTGTCTTGCGTAATCAATTGCTTGGTTTCTTTTTAGGTAATTGGTTTCATTTATTATGAACAATTATTTGTAAATTATTTTAAAGAACTTGAAAGCATGAAAAAAATATTTTCAGTGTGCAAACTTTAACTTCTTTCCTTTGACAGTTACATATGCAGACATTAGGCATCATAAAAGCAAAATTCAGGCAACATCTTCCAGGACAGATTAAAGAAACCTCTATAAGCCATCAGGCAAGTCACCACAATTATCGCAAATAGTTATATCAAGATATCATTATAAAGTATGGCACTAGCATTGAAGCTCATCGAAGTTGACAAATACAAGGGCAGCTTCATTTTTCAATCATTGGCTCTAAACTCCAAATGCATCACCCCGGTCGGAAAAATACATGCCAAAGGCTAACAACATTCTTTTGAGAGTTGATTCATGCTTATATTTGCAAAAGCAACTAAATAAAATTTAAACAATTTGACCGAATTAACTCAGAAGATTAGAATTGGTACCACACTTTTGGAACGAAGAGAGGAGGGTGTAAATGGAACAAAGTGACACGCTCCGCGTCCAATTGCCATACTTACGAGTGATATGATTTATTCATAATTCATAATATTAGAAGATTCAAAATGTTATTAACACACTGTTTATCATATTGGGAAATGGGAATTGGGAAGTAATTGATCTCGTGGAGTTGAACCCCAAGTGGTTGATACCCTTCTCCCCAAATTTTCAAAAGTCTACGCGTGATAAAGTAAGGGAAAAGATCGTATACATTATTATTTTCGACTCTTTAACTTCAATTATACATTCTTCCTACGTAATAATGTTGTTATACTCTTTCCATTCCATTTTATAGGATGCACGTGTATCTTATATGCAATGAGTACCAAAATTTTGATGTTACATAAAATGTTATCAAAAATAGATTTCAATTGTAAAATTGAAGTAGTTAAAATGAAAAGTGATTTTTTTTACAATTAATGAATATTATTCCTATTTAGCTAACTCAATTAAAAAAGTATCTAATGACTTAAATTCTCATATTCTATTAGTTATGTATTTTCTTTGAAGCCAATAGCACAAACTGTTGATTCATCATGACATTGTTCACAATAATTCCTCACTCCAAATATATGACCTATATACTTCTTTGAAAATATAATTGGAAAAGGAAAATATTGAAATATGCGTAATACCCTAAAAGAAAAGAAAAAAAGAAACATGACCATATCTTTTCCAGAAAATCCGAAAAGATGGATATGAAACTTGTGTAAATTTAATAACTTAAGATTCTTCTTGTTAAGGACTTTTTTGTGCAAAATACTTTTGATAATTAAGAAAGTGACCGTGACATATTAGCAAATTAATTAATTTTATTAAACCAATAATAATTAACTCTGAACAATATCTTGATATTCAATAATTTGGTAATATCATAAAAGCAATAGCAAATGCCGAAGATAGCATTGAGTTATGTTTTTCCATCATCATGCTACCAAATTAAAATGTATAAAAACCAAAAGCTACATTCTGTATCCAAAGAGATTTCATTACCTTTTGTTAAGCTCCTAATGTTGCCTTCATGAAACGAACTATGGCTCTGAATACCATTCCAAACTCGTGGGAACGAATGAATTCTCATGAAAGGAGATTATAAAGCGACTTGGCTTTTGGTCTCTCTTTCTTTTCCAAAGGTAACGTCTAACCCTTCAGTCCTCTTGAAGATTCTTGTAATAAAGGTGAAACTACTAATTACCATATTAAACGTATAATTAATGTTGAAGGAACTAAAAAATTTCCATGTTAAATCCAACATCAAACATTTGAAATTATATTTTTACTTTAATGCAGGATAGTTATTTAAATTTTAAAGGGCAAAGAAGTTGGTCTAATGTTTCGACAATATCTTTGAATCTACGGTAATTTTAAAAGCTATTTTTAATTTGTTAACTATATGTCTCCTTATTAAAATTGATGTGCTATAAGACATCTAAAATCTTCTAGAATTTTCAAAATCCAAACTTAGAGTTCTGAAACGGCAAAAGGTTGAATTTAGAAAAACGAATAGTCCTTAGATACATCCAATATGATGTAATAAATTTTGTTATCATTTTGATTTTAAGATATTATTTATTATAATTTTGTGTTTACATTCTTGTCCAAAAATATTTACAATATTGTTTAATAGAAAGGTAGCCAATAGTGTCATTCAACTTTATAAGGACATTTTTGATATTTTAATTCACTTGACATGTTTCCGATTATAATATAGTATGATGATATATGTTTTGTTTTAATATACTCAAAAAAGAATGATATATTTTAATTAATTTTTTACTTTAAATATCTCAATTACCTCTAGACATGTTTTTGTATGAACAAAAAATATCATAAACATATTTAAGTCTTAAGAAAATAAGTAATAAGAACATTCATCAATCTGTCGAAGTCTCTCTCTTTTTTCGCCTAATAATATCCCAGTATAAAATAAACCGGAGAGAGTATTCATTAACTAAGAGATATATTTATATCTATATCTCTATCTATATTATTATAAAAGCACGAATAATTTATGCTAAATATTGAACGATTAAAATATCTTTAAAATATTAATCGACTTTTATGCCCTTAAATATTTGTATAATTTTAAGGATCTAATTGTAAATTACCTAATGATGGAAGCCTTTTTCTATTTAAGCTTCACGTACAAAATTTATCCTACTTGGGTTAGGAATGCTCTTCCGTAATTTTCTTCTAAAAAATTATTGTTCCTATTACAAACAAAATATAAATGTGTGAGGATGTCAGATTTTTGCATAGTGTATGAGTTATATTTGATAAAAGGGATAGTTAAATATTTTTATACCCTTAAAATATTAAGCGATAATAATCTTTTACTTTATCTAATAAATAGGATTAAATCAGCTAAAATTTCGCTAACTTTGAATTGATAAATCACTATCGCTGCAAACATTGCCAAGTTTAGAAAGTAACAAATTCATATTGAATAACAACATAATATAAAAAATTATTTGATTAGGTATTAATGGTCTAATTTCTGTATTATAAGTAGCAGTCACCTAAAGCTATATTTTGTATTCTGGTCCAAAGTATGATACAAGCGCTAACTATTTTTTGTTTAGTTATAACTTTCTATGTTGATTAGTTCCAAATTATTTTCTTCTATTATGTTAGTATTAAATTCTTGTTAAGTTTTGAAAAATTTGTTATAAAGGTCACTCGCCTAACTTTTTAGTTGTAGATATTGAAATGCAAATCGGGAGACCTACATTATAATGAAAAATAAAAAATTGGTTGGTCGGCTGAAAGTCTAAAACTAATTGCATTCACTAATCCAAAAGTATATAAAATATATATATTAAACGTATATGAATACACATATATAAAAAAATTATATTTTTATCGGCTATTATTTGAGAGCGGCTAAAAATATATATTTCTCTATATTTTATTGTAACTATCACCTTATTTTTTTTGAATTAGATCTAACATCTTGAATAGCCTAGACAACATGTTTGGAGCATAAGGCATCACCCGTAAACTTATTTGTTTTATTTAATGTGAATATTTTACGTAGTGTTGCTGTTAAGTTAATGTGATTAGAATTAATATTATCTAACAATTTTTTAGACAATTTACATTGATAAAAAATAATGTTGCAACACACGTTTATGGAGACTAGTATATATATAAACTTAGAACAATATAATACACAGTGTATATATATAATTAGTCTAAAATATTTTGACACGATTAGGTTATCCAAAGTTATTGTACTAGGTTTTTATTAGTAAAATTATAAATCTCATAATTTGATAAAGCTTACTTGTCGATATTCTTAAAGGTTACTTTATAAAAATGAATCTGTTTTTACACTAACGGCTATATAACTTAAAACTATATAATTTTAGAGTTACTATTCAATACAAAGAATTTCTTGCCCTATTATGTTCGGTTGACCTACTATAATAGGTAACTCTCCATATTAACTTTGATACTACAATATGAGAGAAAAAGTATAACCTATAGCTAGTTAATGAACACTCTCAATATATATATAGTTTCTTTACTTACTATTTTTATCAAGGTTATTAACTAATATTTATTATAAATATACTTATAATTACATTGAACTTGGACTCTAAAATTAACGCCTCACCTCCACACGCTACCAATGCAGCCTATAAGACAGACTATCCTCCTTTCAAAAGTTACTTTCTCTCTCTCTCTCTCTCGCGCACGCGTCAACCATAGTCAGCTACAGGCTTCAGCATCGTGAGGAATGTCGCCATTATCTACAGATGCAGAGATGTTATCATTGTCATCTCTCGAAGAGCTGACCTCAAGGAACGTCAGATCAATTATACTACCTTATCTCATCCACTTTTCCGCCACTTCTCCCCCACCAGAACAACCACTTGAGGTAAGAGTAGAGGTGGATGCAACGAGTAGATCAATTACTTTTATTGAGGTTAAGGAAGCGCCTTTACCTGCAACAAAAACGTCAATTGAATCGATTCCGGTGGTTTCGGTTTTTGAACAAGGTACAGAATGTGCCATCTGTTTATTAGAATTCGAAGACGGTGATGAAGCTAAGGAGATGCCGTGTAGACATAAGTTTCATCCAAATTGTGTTGCCAAGTGGTTGGGGATTAATGGATCGTGTCCGATTTGTAGGTATAAGATGCCAATTGAAAGTGCAGAGGATGAAGTTATGTTTACGTTTGATGTTATTGTTAATCATGATATTGGTAATTGGGATTTTGATTTAGAGTCCAATTTTGGCGAACAATTGACAGCAGAAGATATGGTCCTAGACCGCAAATAATTTGGTTAGCTTTGGTGTTTTGTAGTTTGGTAGGATTGAATTATAGAGATTTTTTTGTATAAAATATTATACAAAATTAATTAGTTTCGATCCTATACGCAGAAATAGGAAAACCGTAGCCTCATCAATGGTTCCTCTTTCAGTTTTACATTATTTTGCTTTTGCATCAAGGCGAGAAATTTTGATTTCTCCACAAATTTACAAATTTTCAAATTGATGAGCAATACTTTTCTTGTCACAAACCAAACTTAACAAACCAAACTTAAACTTGACAAGTCTTACGAAATTCAAATTGATAACAAAGTTTACCCTAACAAAAATCTTACCAAATATAAGAATCCTAATAAAATTGCTAGAATTGGCCATAAAATCGAATCGCCATAGGTGGTTGCCTAAAAATTTATAGGCGTGTTTGTTACTATAGCTTTTGATTCAAAATATATCCAAATTAACTTGTTTTTCTTTACAGTTCTTTTTTTCCATACTCAACAAAATTCAACATTGGTAGTCTTCTACCGTTTACCAGCCAAACCAATCCAAATTATTAAGGACATACAATTTAAGCTCAATTGAACACACGTGCAATGAAAATAATAATAAGAAGAAAAAGATGGTGAAGAAAAAGGAAGCAGGATAATCTACGCACACCTATACCACTAGCAAGGAAGGGTCAAAGCAGCCTTTACCCGACTGGGCCGGGATCGATATTCACAGGGAGTTATGTAAATGGGAGTCGAGTTTTTACTTGACTTAGTGTTGTTTCATGTTCTTAATTGCATTTCTCAACATAAGTGGTTTTGTGATCATACTAGAGTTTAAGTCTAAAAAGAACTATTATCTAGCTGGCTACAATCTTTTTGTGGATTTTTATCAAGTGATTAAAGGCACTAGAGTTGCAAATTACTTCTAGGCAAGTGACTAATGGGGTCTAAAATCGAGGATAAGCTTGTGAATTATGGGCAAATGACATAACCTCATACTAAATTACTCACCCAATACCTCTCGGTAATTTGGGTGACCTCGCCCGAATTGGCTTTCTCAAGCTCAATTGGGTGTTTCAACAAATCAAATGAAATGACTCAAGTCGGATATCACTATCTCTAGTTTATACCCTTTTATTGGGGCTATCAATCTACTGAGTTCACCCCAATACCTTGTTAGCCTATTTACCTAGACTTGGGTCATCTCTCTCAAGAATAACCCTAGTAAAAAAGACATAAATTAGTGTTTGCAACCACTAATTCAACCAATGAAGCATGAAATATACTAAAAGTCATACATCCAATCACAAATTCGTCCTAAAATAGAAGACTCATTAGTTTTCCACACCAGGGTTGGGTTACAGCCCTAGCTCAAGGGTCTAGCTACTCATTTTCAAGCAAGAAACTAAGATAGATGATGAAATTGAACACATAAATGTTGATTACAGGAAGCAAATCTAAGAAGTATTGTAGAATCTAAGCTAAAATTACTCAAGACGGAATAACAACACTATTCACGAGCTCGCTCTAACGTTTGATGCCCTAAAAAAGAGAAAAAAATGTATTTATACTAGGCTGAAAATACTGGACAAAATTGCCCCTACGGAGATTTCTCTCCCAACGAAATTCTGAGCGCTCCAGCGGATTGGCTTCCGCTGTAGCTGAATAATGACCGCTGCAGCATCTCTGGACTTGAACACTCTCTGGAACTCCATTCTGCTCTTATCGGAATAATGCAGCGCTGCAGCGGTCCCTGAAAGTGCGGCAGTAGAATAATTGTAACGACCCGACCGGTCGCTTTGCGTATTAGGACCCCGTTCCCCTAAATGAGGCTTCTCGTAGCGGCTTATTATGATTTATGACTTGTGGGGACGGGTGGTCCAGGATTCGGAAGTGTTTAGAGTAGTACAAGAACACTTAGTTCCTTAAGGTTGGCCTTTTTGGCCAAGTTTGACTTCGGTCAATATTTTTAGTAAACGACCTCAGAATCGAGGTCCGCCCAGTGATTTTTTTCTCTTAAGTCCAAAAACAGTAGACATTACGGGATTTTCCCAACTTTTCACTCCTTCCTTCTTCTCCACAGCCCCTTAGCCATTTTTGACGAGCTTCATCACCACACCCTCCTAGGTAATCAATTCTAATTCCATTTTCTTCCATTTAACATCATCTATCACTAGAAAACTAGGTCAAAAATCATAAAATCAAGTGGGAAATTGGGTTTTTGGGTAGTGTTAGGTTTTTGGGAAAATTGGGTGATTCAACCTCAATTTGGGGTCGAATCTTAAAACTAATCATATATTTGAACTCGTGGGGTTATGGGTGAACGGGTTTTGGTCCGAACCTCGAGTTTAGACCACGTGGGCCCGGGGTCGAATTTTGGGAATTTTGAAAGAAAGGTAGGAATTGTGTATTTAGGCTATGGGATGGTGTTATTGAGTTATTATTGATACACTTAAATTAATTATGCTTAGATATTGTGGTTCCGGAGTTGAATTCAAAAGGAAAAGCAGTCTTAGAGGGTTGATTGCTATACTTTGGACCGATGTAAGTGTCTTGCCTAACTTTGGCGAAGGAATATGTATTATTTGCTATGTGCTAAGTGAATATCATGTTCATTGAATAGGTGAGGTGACG
>ML290595.1:8561-69260 GCA_005239495.1 Nicotiana undulata | reverse complement strand
CGGGCATTTGTTGAGTTATTAAATTGATGTTTTCCCCTTGCCGGGTGTTTTGAACTGTTAATTTCCACTATGTTGTACTTCTTGCCATCTTATCTGTTATTGTTTGGTGAGGAAGAGTGTAAAAGCACGAAGGGTGATGCCGTGCCATTACATTTGATTACATTGCATAATGAGGAAGAGTGTAAAGCATGAAGGGTGATGACGTGCCATGATTCATATTGATTATAAGCACAAAGGTAAATGTCGTGCCATGACTTTATTGATTATAAGCACGAAGGTTAATGTCGTGCCACGATACATTGTACATTGCATTGTGAGGAAGAGTGTAAAGCACGAAGGGTGATGTCGTGCCATGATATTTGATTACATTGCATTGTGAGGAAGAGAGTAAAAGCACGAAGGGTGATGCCGTGCCATTGGTTACATTTCTGGTACTTGTACTTGTTTCGTTGGCCATTGTGTTAGATTGCCTCCCTTGTTTACTTCTATCTGTCAATTTGACTGCCTCATTTCACTTGTTTTCCTTTACTGCTCCCGTATCCCTTACTTGTCTGCTTATCTCCTGCCTTGCATTATCCCTGTTACCTGCTATAGAATAGGACAGTTATCGTTATTGTCAAGTCTAGCCTCGTCACTATTTCGGCCGAGGTTAGGCTCGGCACTTACTTAGTACATGGGGTCGGTTGTACTGATGCTACACTGCACTTCTTAATGTTGTGCAGATCCCGCATCCGGACCCAGTGGACCGCATTGAGGGAGTCACCTTCAGTCCACCCAGAGCTTCAAGGTATACCCGCTGGCGTTCGTGGGCCTTGGTGTCTCTCCTGCTTTTGGATTCCTCATTGTCTTACTTTTTCTCCTAGTTCCAAGACAATTATATATTTCCTTTCAGACTCTGTATTTAGCACTCAGTTTAGATAGTTCGTGAGGTTGTGACACCCCGGTTTTGGGATGTGGCGATGTTATTGTCTTTATCCTTTCATTATGCGTTTTTGAAGTATTATTATTTTTCTGCTGTAAAAGTTTTGAGGTAATTTGGGATGTTTCAGTAAAGGTTGAAAGTAAATGAATTCGAGATATTCCAGTAAAGGTTTGAAGGTTAATGGCTTTAATACCGTTACGTTGTTTTATCGAGGTCAAAATGTTGTGTACGTTGGCTTGTCTAGCGGGTTCAACGTTAGACGCAGTCACAGCCTAAAAGGTGGGATTTCGGGTCGTGACAACAACATACCAGACAATCAATAAGAAATAATACCAGAATAACTAATCCTAACATAATATCTCTTCAAACCAAACGACCCCTATGTTATAAGTGAGAATTGTTTAGTGACATGGTCTTATGGGAGTGAGGAATAACTACAAGATAACAATAGAAATTACTATTTTAGTTTCAATTTATGTAACATAGTTTAGTTCGCCATGATTTTAAAAAAAGGTACTAAAATAAAACAATAAAGAAAAGGAAAATATTATAAGGAAAAGAGAGGTAAATCTTATTGAATTTTGGGATGATTTACAATGGGGCCCCTCTATTTATAGGGGGAAAATGACTTAGCCACAAAGTAAAATTCTCTAAAAGATAGACATTCACTCTAATTATAATTCTATCCATAATACTCCCCCTTGAATGTCTACTCAATAGTAATGCGCCTCCTTAAACATTAACTAAAATAAAACCCGGTGAGAAAAATATTGTAAGGAAAAAAGAGTACAACGCGTATTAACTCCCCTGATGAGAGCATCAATTCACATCCTTGAGTCTTCACATCCCAGTCTTGTGCACTAGCTTCTTGAAAGTTGACGTCAGCAGAGATTTGATGAATAAATCATCCATATTAACTTTAATGAATATGTTTGTGATGACCCAAAGGGTCATTTTAAGAATTTAGACCCAATTCTAGGCTTATTAGCCATAAAAAGACTAATTTTAAATACCTCTATTTGCGTGCATAGTCTGGGCGTAAAACCGGAAAGCTTTTATGTTAAAATATGAGAAATAGTAATTTTTAGAGTTAAAATTTGATTATAGTTGACTTCGGTCAACATTTTGAGTAAACGGACCCGGATCTGTATTCCGACAATCCCGAGAGGTCCGCAGTAAAATATGGGACTCGGGCGTATGCCCGGAAATGAATTCCGAGATCCCAAGCCTTAGAAATCAATTTTTGAAAGAAATTATTTTGCTGAAATATTTATGAAATAAAGAAAAGAATTAATGTTTGAAATCATTGGTATTGGGCCCGTATTGTGGTTCCGAAGCCCGGTACAGATTTGTTATGATATTTAGGCATTGCATGTGAAATTTGGTGAAAAACGGAGTTCGTTTGACGTGGTTCGGACATCCGGTTGAAAAGTTATGAATTATAAGTGTTCTTGAGAAAAATAATGAGTTTTGAGGTTTAATTCATAGTTTTACATGTTATTTTCATGATTTGATCGCACGAGCAAGTCTGTATGATACTTTTAGACTTGCGTGCATGTTTGATTTACATCCCCGAGGGCTCGGTTGAGTTTCAAATAGGTTTGGGTTGTGTTGCGCTCGTTCTTTCTTATGCTTCGACGTCGTTTCTTCAAGCATAAATGGTATCATATTGAACAAATAAGCTCCGATTTTTATTTTGAATGACGTATTAGACATGTATCGTGATTACGGACCCGTAGCAAAAAGAATCATCGAATTTGGATATCGTATGAGAATTTTATGGGCATTTAACTAAGGTTACCAGATATTTCAGGTTAATTACGAAATTGCCACTAACGGCGTATTAAAAATCTACACTATTTGCAAATATTAAAACTTACATATCTCCTTCATTATAAGGTCAAATTGGGTGATTCAAAAGCCTAATTTGATTATAATTTCACAAGGAATTAATTGGAGACATAAAAATTGAGTTTCAGGATTTTTGGTATGAGAAACGAGGAAGAATAGCTGGCAGAAAAATATATATAAAACGGTCAGACTTCTTCTTCTTCAAATTTTCGAACCCTACAGCCCTAAGAATGAATTCCTTCACCAAATATCATCCCCAAGTCATAGGTCAATTCTAAACTTTACTCTTTCAATTACTCATTATTTTTCATCACTTTTGAATCAAAAACTAAGAATTTTCATAGTAAAAATTGAGGGTTTTGGTAGAATTAGGAAATTTTGTAAAAATCGAATCTTTACCTCGAATTGAGGTCGGATTTCGAAACCAATTATATATTTGGGTTCGTGGGTGAATGGGTAAACGCAATTTGGTTCGAACCCCGAGTTTAGACCAAGCGGGCCCAGGGTCGGGTTTTCACTTTGTTTTTAGAAAACATAGAAAAAATTATAATTTTCAATAAAGTTAGTTCTTTTAGCCTTAATTAATGATATTGAGTTAATTATGATTAGATTCGAGCAAGTTAGAGCAAGATTCTAAAGGAATCCCCACTTGTTTGCTATGTGAAATGCATGGGCGTGGTGTATAGGTGAGGTGACGAGTATCTATGCCCACCCAATTTGCCTATTAAGCACGATCTCTTTCCCGTTCCCAACTTAATTGATTCTTGTCTTAATTGTTCTATATCCATTATTGTTTCTATGACTACTTGGCCTTGTTATTTTATTGTTAGATATTGTTGTGGTTATTTTGGAAAGAGTATTGGTTGTTTTAGCTGGATTCCTTATGATACAAAACGGTTGAGCGGTTTGGCATTGTTTTTACGAATTATATATATAGGTTTCATTTTTGATAATATTGAAGAAGTGATGAGGAATGCAGTTTAACTGTTTTATGATTGTTGAGGTTTACGTGGTTGTTTGGTTTCAATTGATTGTTGCCAATTGTTGTGGCAAGTGTATTAAAAGTGTTGGATGTTCTCTTGATTTTATCATGGTACATAAAGACTGAGCTAGGTTGATAGCGTTACGGTGTTTACAAATATTCTGGTTGGTTTTATTGTGAAATGATATTGGTTGAGGCTTAAGAGCTATACTATTTTCTGATTGAAATTTGTTGAAATAAAAGTGTTGTAAAAGGCTTGCCCTGAATTGTGAAAGTTTTTGATGAATAAGCAAAATTGGTGTGATAAGGAGGTTGTGATAAGGGTGGATAATTGATTGAGATATTGTGAATAGGTGGGATCGAGTTGCACGCCGCAACAAGACAATGATAAGGGAGAATATGCATGTTTTATTGTTTATAAAATAAAGGCTGGAACACTCATTGTTTTATTGTCATTATTTCATACTCTGCTTTTACTATTATTTTAAAAGTTAAACTTGTTCTATTTATAATTTGTCGAGACATAAATATTGTGAAAGGCTTTGACTTGAAAGGCGGTGATAAGGGGGTTGTGATAAGGGTGGATAATTGATTGTGATACGGGAGAATAAATTGATATGATATGTCTGGTGGGATCGGGTTGCACACCGCAACAAAGAGCAATAAGGGAGGACAATTATATTTTTAATGATTTTCAAAGAAAAACAAAGATTTAAAAACTACCATTTTATATTACTATTTTCATATTTTGGCACTACTTTTATTTAAAGTTAAAGTTTGGAAACTTGGAAATTATTTGAGAGTTGGTTATAGGTGAGGCCTTGAAAAGGCGCTGAGTTATTTTATTATTGTTTCAGTATTTATTTATTTGCTTAGATTTCCTTCTTGCCTCATATATTATTGTCACAGGTTATATTGCTAAAGCCCTGTCGTAGCCTCGTCACTACTCCATCGAGGTTAGGCTCGACACTTACTCAGTACATGGAGTCGGTTGTACTGATACTACACTCTGCACTCTTTTGTGCAGACCCAGGTACCGGCCAGCAGTAGGGATATTGTCACGACCCAAATCTTACTCAGGTTGTGATGGCGCCCAACACCGTAGTTGGGCAAGCCAACATTTATCCACTAGTGAGTTTTATGATATTTACCAAAACGTTTCTAACACTTGCCTAATTTAAGTTTAAGTCATTAAGTGGCAACAGATGGATTTGATAAATCATAACAGAAATAACCATAGAAGGATAATAAGTTAATATTTACAATCCCAAAATATAATGTCTACTACGTATGTGTGCTATGAACTAGTGTCACAAGTCTGCAGGCATACTAGCAGAGTATAACAAAAGATGAAATAAAATGTACTACTCTCCGAAGGGAATAGACAGAATAACAAAAAAAAAGACTTCATAGTGTTGTCGAGGATCGTCAAGGGGAGAAGCTCACCGTGAAGTCCATCCAGATAGATCTCAAGAACGAGCTCCGCTCTGATACCCAGATGCACCCACCTCAGAACCTGTACAATTAAGTACAGAGTGTAGAATGAGTACTTAGTATAATATGTACCCAGTAAGTATCCCGTCTAATCTCGAAGAAGTAGTGACGGGAGGTCGACTTGACACTTACTAGGATCCAAACAGTACATATAAGCATGATATAATGAAAGCAACAAGTATGCGAGGGTAATAAGGCAGTAAATATCAAATTATAACCGCAATTCAAATTAAGTGATGAAACACTAATAAGAAAGTTCTCAATTCATCTTTTCCCGGATAACTAACAATTTGACAGTCATAAAGACATTGAGCAAATAGCGTACGCATAACGGAGTAAGGACAACTGGCCTGAGCCATCATAATAACAATATATGTGCATTGCCGAAAGTTCGAACGGCGCGAACCATAGATGCATCTATCAACCTGTCGTGGCATACGGCCCGCTCCCATGATAGTAGGGGAAAACAACATCCCGCTCGCGGAATATAAATTGCGAAGCGGTCACATGCAAATACAATATCTTTCCTTAAATCCTTTCCAAATAACAATTACTTTAAAATACCAAGTTCTACGATTTTGCTTGTAACAAGGTTAAATACAATGACGTCACAAGGTATATAATTCAATTTAAGGAAAATTCACAAGGCATGGTGTGAGCATAACTACCCAGACTTAAAATAATAGTCACTATGCACGGGCTCTCGTCACCCCGTACGTACGTAGTCCCCACAAAAAACAACAAATAATCATTTAATTCACCTATAGGGACAATTTCCTCTTACAAGGTTAGAAAAGAGACTTACCTCGTGCCAAGTCTACTCCCCGGGTCAAGAACGCGCCCGAAATTCCAAATTCGTTGCCCAAGGACTCGAAACTAATCAAATATTGCATAAATAAGCCAATCTACACTCGAAAGTATGAAATTCTCCTATTTAAATAATTATTTCAGCCTACTTTGAAAAATCTCAAAATGCGCCCTCAGGCCCACATGCTCGGATTCCGAAAATTTTCGAAGGAAACACTCACCCATAGCCTAAGGATCAATAGTATATAATTTTCATAAGATTTCATAACAAATTCCTTGGGAATTCTCTCATTTTCCTAAAACCCTAAGTTTTTCTCTAACCCATGATTTCTATTAATTCATGTGTTAATCTACCTAAGAATTCAAGTATTAAACTAAACTTAGGGTAGGAATTACTCACCTTACGGTAGCTAGGTCGTTGGTCTCCATTGCAAGCTCTCAAAATCGCCTATGGTGGAGAAGAAATGGTGAAAAATGGCTGAATCCCGTGTTTTAAAAGAACCTTACTGCCTACTGGCTTTTTGCACCTGCGGTCTCGCATCTGCGAAAATGGGGGAGGGGTCCTGGGTTCGCACCTGCGGCACCACTTCTGCGGAAATCGATCCGCACCTGCGCAATTTGGCAAACTCACCTGGGGCCGCACCTGCGAGGCAGGGACCGCAGAAGCGGTCGCACCAGATCTGGTGCACCAGCAGCCATTTTTGCTGGTTTTTGGCCTCGCTCGATGCCCGAACGACATCTGGGCCCACCCGGGTCCCCGTCCAAATATACCAACAAGTCCAAATCATAATACGGACTTGCTCGAGCCTTCGGAACGCCCAAAACAACGCTAAAACTAAAAATCACACCTCAAAACCCCTAGGATCAAACTTAAGAACTTTAAGTTCTTGAATTCGATTTCATTATGCCGAACCTACCTATACTACTCGGAAGGACACCAAATTTTGCTAGAAAGTCATAAATGACATGACGAAACTATTCCCGGTCTCATAATTCTGTTAGGACCTCGATAACACAAAAGCACGTTCCAAACCACAAGTTGAACTTAAGGAAACTCTTATTTAACTATTTGGCGCCGAAAAGCTCCCGGGTCATCAAATAACCCGTTCTGAACATACGTCGAAGTCCGAAATCATCATACGAACCTACCGGAAACTTCAAATCTCAATTCCGAGGTCGTTTACTCAAAATGTTGACCGAAGTCAAACTTGGCCTTTTAAGGCCAACCTTAAGGAACTAAGTGTTCCTAAACCATTCAAAACTCCTCCAAACCTTGAACCACTCGTCCCCGCAAGTCATAAATCAGTAAAAGAAACTACGGAAAGTCTCATTTAGGGGCACGGGGTTCTAGAACGCAAAATGACCGGTCGGGTCATTACATTCTCCACCTCTTAAACAAACGTTCGTCCTCGAACGGGTCTAGAGTCATACCTGGAGTGCTGAATAAATGTGGATATCTGCTCCGCATGTCCTCATCGGACTCCCAAGTCGCCTCCTCGACTGGTTGGCCCCTTCACTGGAACTTTACGGCAAAAACTCTCTTGGACCTCAGTTTGCGATCCTGCCTTTCAATAATAGCAACTGGCTCCTCCTCGTAGCCCAACCTCTCATCTTGCTGAATGGTGATGAAATCTACCACGTGAGAGAAATCGGCGCGATACCTCCGGAGCATGGACACATGAAAGACCGGATGAACTCCAGATAAACTGGGAGGTAAAGCAAGCTCATAAACAACCTCTCCAACTCGCCTCAATACCTCGAAAGGACCTATGAACATTGGACTCAGCTTACCCTTCTTCCTGAACCTCAAAACACCCTTCATCGGCGAGACTTTCAACAGAACCTTCTCTCCCTCCATAAATGATACATCACACGTCTTCTGATCCGCGTAACTCTTCTGTTTGGACTGTGCTGTGCGAAGCCTCTCCTAAATCAACTTTACTTTCTCCAAAGCATCATTCACCAGGTTGGTGCCATATAACTTAGCCTCGCTAGGCTCAAACCACCCGATAGGATAATGACATCGCCGACCATACAAGGCCTCAAATGGAACCATATCAATGTTGGATTGATAACTATTATTATAAGAAAACTTGGATAAAGGCAAGAACTGGTCCCACTGCCCTCCAAAGTCAATCACACGTGCCCTGAGCATGTCCTCCAGTATCTGAACTATCCGCTCCGACTGCCCGTCAGTCTGGGGATGGAATGCCGTGCTGAGCTCTACCCGGGTGCCCAACTCACTTTGTAATGCTCTCCAGAAGTGCGAGGTGAACTAAGGACCTCGATCTGATATAATGGACACAGACACACCGTGCAACCGGACTATCTCTCGAATGTAGATCTAGGCCAACCTCTCAGAAGTATAAGTAGTAGCTATCGGAATGAAGTGCGCCGACTTGGTCAACCTTTCCACAATGACCCAAACCGCGTCAACATTCTGCAATGTCCAAGGCAAACCAACTAGGAAGTCCATAGTGATGCGCTCCCATTTCCACTCAGGTATAGGAATCTGCTAAAATAGTCCTCCTGGCCTCTGGTACTCGTACTTAACCTACTGGCAATTTAGACATCTAGCCACATACTCCACTATGTCCTTCTTCATCCGCCTCCACCAGTAATGCTTCTTCAAGTCACGATACATCTTCGTAGCACCAGGATGAATAGAATACCCTGAACTGTGAGCCTCCTCTAGAATCCTCTCCCTCAGGCCATCAACATTAGGAACACACAAACGGCCCTAAAGTCTCATAACACCATCCTCACCAATAGAAACCTCCTAGGCACCACCCTGTACCACTGTCTCCCGAAGCTCTGCCAAGCGCGGATCATCAAACTGTCGGGCCTTAATCTCCCCTAATAACGAAGACTGAGCAACCACGCGTGCAAGAACTCGGCGGGGCTCTGAAAGGTCCAATCTCACAAGGCGATTAGCCAAGGACTGAATGTCCAAAGCTAGAGGTCTCTCCTCCGCTGAAATATAAGCCAAACTACCCATACTCTTCGCCTTCTTGCTTAAGGCATCTGCTACCACATTTGCCTTGCCCGGATGATAAAGAATGGTGATGTCATAATCCTTCAGCAACTCAAGCCACCTGCGCTTCCTCAAATTAAGATCCCTATTCTTGAACAAGTGCTGCAAGCTGCGGTGGTCTGTATAAACCTCACACGACACCCCATACAAGTAGTGCCTCCAAATCTTAAGAGCATGAACAATCGCCGCCAACTCCAGATCATTCACAGGGTAATTTTTCTCGTGAACCTTCACCTGGCGTGAAGCATAAGCAATAACTCGCCCCTCCTGCATCAACACACATCCCAAGACAACGCATGAAGCATCGCAATATAATGTATACATCGCAGAATCGGAAGGCAATACTAGAACTGGTGTTGAGGTCAATGTTGTCTTGAGCTTCTGGAAGCTCGCCTCACACTCGTCGGACCATCGGAACGGGGCATTATTCTGAGTCAATCTAGTCAGTGGATCTGCAATGGATGAAAAACCCTCCACAAATCAGTGATAATAACCTGCTAGACCCAAGAAGCTCCTGAATCTCTGTAGCTGAAGTAGGGCGTGGCCAACTCTGAACTGCCTCAATATTCTTAGAATCAACCTTGATACCCTCTCCGGATACCACATGTCCCAAGAATGCTACAGAATCCAACCAGAACTCACACTTGGAGAACTTAGTATATAGCCTCTATTCTCGCAAGGTCTGGAGCACAACTCTCAAATGATGCTCGTGCTCCCTCAGACTACGTGAGTAAATCAAAATGTCATCAATAAAGACAATGACAAAAGAATCAATATAAGGCCTGAACACCATGTTCATCAGATCCACAAATGTTGTCGGGGCATTAGTCAAGCCAAAAGACATCACCAGGAACACATAATGACCATATCTCGTATGAAAGGCAATCTTCGGAACATCCGAGTCCCGAATCTTCAGCTGATGGTACCCCCATCTCAAGTCAATCTTAGAAAAAACCCGAGCGCCCTGCAACTGGTCAAACAAATCATCGATACGCGGAAATGGGTACTTATTCTTGATGGTGACCTTGTTCAGCTGACGGTAGTCAATACACATCTGCATAGTCCCATCCTTCTTCTTCACAAACAGCACTGGGCACCCCAAGGGGATACACTCGGTCTAATAAACCCCTTAGCCAACAACTCCTCAAGCTACTCTTTCAATTCCTTCAACTCCTTTGGAGCCATACGGTACGGGGGAATAGAGATAGGCTGGGTGCCTGGAGCTAAGTCAATGCAAAAATCAATATCACGATCCGGTGGCATGCATGGAAGGTCTGAAAGGAATACATCAGCAAACTCTCAAACTACTGGAACTGAATCAATCGTCGAAGACTCGGCGATGGTGTCCCGCACATAAGCAAGATAGGCCAAACAACCCTTTTCGACCATATATCGAGCCTTCAGGAAAGAAATAACCCGACTAGCTGCACTAACTGAGGAACCTCTCCACTCCAATCTAGGCAACTCGGGCATGGCTAGAGTAACCGTCTTGGCATGGCAATCTAGAACGGCATGATAGGGAGATAGCCAATCCATGCCCAGGATAACCTCGAAATCAACCATATCAAGCAACAGGAGGCCCGCTCTGGTCTCAAACCCACAGAATGTAACCACACAGGATTGATAAATCCGGTCTACCACCACAGAATCTCCCACAGCAGTGGACACATAAATAGGAGCATCCAAGGACTCACGAGGAATATCCAGGAAATGGGAAAATAAGGCTGATACATATGAATAAGTGGATCCTGGATCAAATAATATTGATGCCTCTCTATCGCATACTGAAATAATATCTGTGATCACGGCATCTGAGGCCATTGCATCTGATCTGGACGGAATAGCATAGAATCTAGCCGGTGCACCAGATGACTGACCTCCGCCGGAATGAACAGGAGTTGAATGGACTCCTCCTGTCTGGACTCCACCTCTAGGACGACCCATGTCGGCTTGTCCTCCACCTTTGGGCGGCCGGACCGCTGGTGCTGGACCCATAGGCTAGTAACCCTGCTGCATTGCCTTGCCCCGAAGCCTGGGACAAAACCTCTTCATGTGACCTGGGTGCTCACACACATAACAACCTTCCGGCACCATAGCCTGTTGCCCTGAAGAAGAACCCTGAATAGCTGAAGGGCGATGTGAATTCTCTGGCATAGCTTTGAAGTAAGGACTGGAGGATCCCTGATGACCAGAATAACCGCCGGATGAACCCTGAATAGCTGGAGGGTGGTAAGAACGCTCTGGCATGGCGCTGAAATAACGCCTCGCTAGAATACCTCGGGGAGGTGGTAAGGGTTCTGAATATGGGGGCATGTTGGGCTGCCCCTACAAAATTGACCTCTTCCCCTAACTGATGCACCTCTGAAATCCCCGAAAAATCTGGCTCTCTTATCCTGCTGCCCCTGCTCTCTGCTCCTCGACCGATAACCCTTGATCCTACGAGCAATCTCTATCACAAGCTGATAAAGAGTCCCCATCTCCACCTATCGGGCCATGTTGGCCCTAATTCCTGGATGCAACCAAGCTACAGATCTCTGCACTCTCTCAGCACAAGTAGGAAGTATCATGAGTGCATGACGAGACAGCTCAAAAAACCTAGCCTCGTAATCTGTCACCGACATCTGACCCTGCTCCAGCTGCGCAATCTGATACCGCAGCTCTTCCCTCTTAGAGGGTGGAATATATATGTCTAGGAAAATCTGGGTAAACTTCTCACAAGTGATAGGAGGAGAATTTGCCGGTCTGCCAAGAATATTGGACTGCCACCATCTGCGGGCCCTGCCCTCTAGCTGAAAAGTAGTGAAGTCAACTCTATGGGACTCCAATATCCTCATGTTGTGTAGTCTGTCCCTGCACCTATCAATAAAGTCATGGGCGTCCTCACCACGCTCGCCTCCGAAGACATGAGGGTGAAACCTGGTCCATCTGTCTAATAGCTTCTACGGATCACCGTCCGCAACTGGTCTAGGATCAGGTGTTTCTGCTACTAGCTGGGGCCCGCCCACGGGCAGTGTAACTGGGGTCTGATATACTGTTGTTGCATGACCTACGCCCTGGGCAGTAGGGATCTGGGCTCCCCTTCCCGCCTGACATATGGCAGGATCTGCTGGAAATAACCCAGCCTAAGTTATGGTGTCCAAGAACCGAATCATACGGCCCATGACCTCCTGGAATTATAGCGTCGTCATAAAGTCTAATGGGGCAGGATCTGCTGCGGGCGCCTCGCCCTGCTCCTCAGTAATGGGATCCTCTGCCGGATCCGCTGGGGCTGCTACTGGAACAGCTCCGGGATGCCCTCGTACCCTACCTCGGGCCGATGCTCTCCCACGGATCTGGAACATCAGATGCGCGCGTCCTCACCATCTGTGAGAGAATAGAAGAGTGAGATTATTATACCATCAACTGCACGATAGAAGATGAAATAAGAGAGATTTCCTAACACCCTATAGCGTCCCGAAGATAAATACAGACGTCTCCGTACCGATCCGCAAGACTCTATTTGGTTTGCCCGTGACTCGTGAGACCTACGTGAACCTAGAGCTCTGATACCATATTGTCACGACCTAAATATTACTTAGTTCGTGATGGAACCCAACACCGTAGTCGGGCAAGCCAACATTTATCCACTAGTGAGTTTTATTCAATTTACCAAAACGTTTCTAACACTTGCCTAATTTAGGTTTAAGTCATTAAGTGGCAACAGATGGATTTGATAAATCATAATAGAAATAACCATAAAAGGATCATAAGTTAAAATTTACAGTCCCAAAATATAATGTCTACTACGTGTGTGTGCCAGGAACTAGTGTCACAAGTCTACAGGCATACTAGCAGTGTATGACAAAAGATGAAAAAGAAGACTTCCTAGTGCTGCCGAGGATCGCCAAGGGGAGCAGCTCACCGTGAAGTCTAGTCCAGATAGATCTCAAGAACGAGCTCCGCCCTGATACCCAGATGCACCCACCTCAGAACTTGTATAATTAAGTACAGAGTGTAGCATGAGTACATAGTATAATATGTACCCAGTAAGTATCCCGTCTAATCTCGAAGAAGTAGTGACGAGAGGTCGACTTGACACTTACTAGGGTCCAAACAGTACAATTAAGCAGGATATAATGAAAGAAACAAGTATGCGAGGCTAATAAGGCAGTAAATATCAAATTATAACCGCAATTCAAATTAAGTGATGAAACACTAATAAGAAAGTTCTCAATTCATCTTTTCCCGGATACCTAACAATTCGACAGTCATAAAGACATTGAGCAAATAGCGTGTGCATAACGGAGTAAGGACAACCGGCATGAGCCATCATAATAACAATATATGTGCACAGCCGAAGGTTCGAACGACACGAACCATATATGCATCTATCAGCCTGTCGTGGCGTACGGCCCGCTCCCATGAGAGTAGGGGAAAACAACATCCCGCTCGCGGAATATAAATTGCGAAGCGGTCACATGCAAATAAAATATCTTTCCTTAAATCCTTTCCAAATAACAATTCCTTTAAAATACCAAGTTCTAGGATTTTGCTTGTATTAAGGTTAAATACAATGACGTCACAAGGTATATAATTCAATTTAAGGAAAATTCACAAGGCATGGTGTGAGCATAACTACCCGGACTTAAAATAATAGTCACTATGCACGGACTCTCGTCACCTCGTACGTACGTAGTCCCCACAAACAACAACAAATAATCATTTAATTCACCTATGGGGACAATTCCCTCTTACAAGGTTAGAAAAGAGACTTACCTCGTGCCAAGTCTACTCCCCGGGTCACGAACGCGCCCGAAACTCCAAATTTGTTGCCCAAGGACTCGAAACTAATCAAATATTGCATAAATAAGTCAATCTATACTCGAAAGTATGAAATTCTCCTATTTAAATAATTATTTCAACCTACTTTGAAAAATCTCAAAATTACGCCCCCGGACCCACATGCTCGGATTCCGAAAATATTCGAAGGAAACACTCACCCATAGCCTAACGATCAATAGTATATAGTTTTCATATGATTTCATAACCAATTCCTTGGGAATTCTCTCATTTTCCTAAAACCCTAGGTTTTTACTCTAACCCATGATTTCTATTAATTTATGTGTTAATCTACCTAAGAATTCAAGTATTAAACTAAACTTAGGGTAGGAATTACTCACCTTACAGTAGCTAGGTCGTTGGTCTCCTTTTCAAGCTCTCAAAATCGCCTATGGTGGAGAAGAAATGGTGAAAAATGGATAAATCCCCTGTTTTAAAAAAACCTTACTACCTACAGGATTTTCACACCTGCGGCTCGAGGACCGCACATGCGGTCTCGCATCTGTGGAAATGGGAGAGGGGTCCTGGGTTCGCACCTGCGGCTCCACTTCTGCGGAAATCGATCTGCACCAGCAAAATTTGGCAATCTCACCTAGGGCCGCACCTGCGAGGCAGGGACCGCAGAAGCGGTCTCGCACCTGCGGCTAGGCCTCCGCAGGTGCGGTCGCACCAGATCTGGTGCACCAGCAGCCATTTTTGCTGGTTTTTGGCCTCGCTTGATGCCCGAACGGCATCTGGGCCCACTTGAGTCCCCGTCCAAATATACCAACAAGTCCCAAATCATAATACGGACTTGCTCGAGCCTTCGAAACGCCCAAAACAACGCTAAAACTAAAAATTACACCTCAAAACCCCTAGGATCAAACTTAAGAACTTTAAGTTCTTGAATTCGCTTTCATTATGCCGAACCTACCTATACTACTCGGAATGATACCAAATTTTGCAAGAAAGTCATAAATGACATGACAGAACTATTCTCAGTCTCGGAATTCCGTTCGGACCTTGATAACAGCAATTCACGTTCCAAACCACAATTTGAACTTAAGGAAACTCTTATTTCTTTATTTGGCGCTGAAACGCTCCTGGGTCATCCAATAACCCGTTCCGAACATACGTCCAAGTCCGAAATCATCATACGAACCTACCGGAACCTTTGAATCTCGATTCCGAGGTCCTTTACCCAAAATGTTGACCGAAGTCAAACTTGGCCTTTTAAGGCCAACCTTAAGGAACTAAGTGTTCTTAAACCATTCAAAACTCCTCCAAACCTCGAACCACCCGTCCCCGCAAGTCAAAAATCAGTAAAAGCAACTACAAAAAGTCTCATTTAGGGGCACGGGGTTCCATAACGCAAAACGAATTATCAGGTCGTTACAGATATTTAGAGCATCTATTTATTTTTCGGAGACACGAGGTATATCTGCCGGCGTTCGCAGATCCCGAGAGTCTTCTCTTAGTTCGTAGAGACTGTTTTCATATTTTTCAAAGCAATTATATTATTTCTTTCAGCCCATTATTTGTAGTATTCTTTAGTAGTTCGTGAATTATGACACCAGACCCTGGGGTAGTTCTAGATTTACTTATATAATTAGTTTGTGGCTCGGTTTATTTATGTATTTATTATTTTAGGTTTGGAATTATTCATTGAAAGTCAATAGCTTAATATTATTTTAAAATTGTTTATTATATTTAAATGGATAATCAAAGGTAAATAGCTAATCGAACTCTAACATTGGCTTGCCTAGCAAGTGTGGTGTTAGGNGTTTATTATGTTTAAATGGATAATCAAAGGTAAATAGCTAATCGAACTCTAACATTGGCTTGCCTAGCAAGTGTGGTGTTAGGCGCCATCACGATCCCTAAGGTTGGGAATTTGGGTCGTGACAAGTTGGTATCAGAGAACTAGGTTGCTTAGGTCTCAAAATTCACGAACAAACTTGG
Organism: Nicotiana undulata; assembly: GCA_005239495.1. NCBI lineage: Eukaryota > Viridiplantae > Streptophyta > Magnoliopsida > Solanales > Solanaceae > Nicotiana > Nicotiana undulata. Next base: position 53,411 of record ML290595.1, on the reverse strand, counting down.
TAGATTCGGAAGGATCGGCACGGAGACGTCTATACTTTTCTCTCAGAGGCTATGAAGTTAGGAACAATTTCACTTCTATTCTAATCTATCATGCGAATTTATTCTACCATTGATGATTGAACTTTTTTATTCTTATCCTCTCACAAATCTCGACAACATGCAAAGCGTCTACAACCGGACAAGAGGTGAAGCCCCAATGATAGCTACGATTAGGGGGAGAGACAGAAGCGGAGCTCGGTCTAAAGCTCGAACATCAGCACCTATTGTACAGTCTCAAATGGATCTAGACGCGAAGGTTCTAGCTCAGTCGGTACAGGTTGGACTAGTCCATATCCCAGAAGGATTTATAGCTACTCCAGTATTGCATAACAAGGGAATAGTTGAAAGCAACAGGTTGATTTATATGAGCTGTGAAGTTCAACATTATGGATTATCATGCATTATGACCTATGATTTCGTGCCAAGTGGGGAAGTCCACTGTCAAGGAATAGATAGTGGGGTCATGTGTTATATCGGTTTTGTCCTGGAACGTATAAGGCCTCATATTTTGCAAGAGATAAACTTGGGACTTGCGGGATGTTTGCCTCCTTAATAACCCTATACCTCAGTACCAAAGGAGTTATATAGCCAACTTTAAATCTACAGAAAGTTTACTCGGTGTGGAAATCACGGTTGCGGATTTTAGGGTGCTCTAGAGGGAGTACGGTAGTTGACAAGCTTCTAGACTATATGGTTTGTGCCAAGGTTTATCTGTATAGAGCTCTACCTTTGGGGTCATTGTGCATCAATAAGGATAAGAGTTACCCCAAGGAATAACGAAGGGTACATGAATAAGTGGGGTAGCTCAGCGGTGTTGAGTCAACATGGTAAAGGAGAAATTGGCCGCCGAGTGTTTGTGACAAGCCCACGAAGAGGACGACCAGCCAGTGCAACATTAACTACTTGACTCGGTTCTCATAAATGCTTTTGAAAGATTTTGTTTCTCGGACTCTCCATAATGCGTGGCGCATAGGGTTTGAACGGTTGCATCAGGTCACCATGACAATGCCAGAACATGCCATCAAGTTTGATAAGTTAGCCTGTCATACTCCTACTTCGATTCATATAGCCAGAGAACAAGTTCACAGACTCATTAAAGGACTCAAATATGATTGTAAATTTGTGTACGACTAAGGGTAGGTTGATACTTCGTTTCGGCTAGTGATAGAAATTTCCCTAGACTTGGGAGAGTCATATTTCATCAGAACACTCAGGCTACGTGCCCCATTGCAGTTACAACTCAACTACATGACCAGCTAGGAAAAAGGGGTCGGAATGTCGAAAGTGGAGGCCAGATTCCTAGAGGTGGAGACCCAGCATGTTGATATATTTTCTGTGGTATGGCTGAGGTCGTTACATCAAATGGTGCCATTCCAAGAAATATCTCTAGTTACTATAAAGTGATAATTTCCTTAACTTGATTCGGTTATGAGTATCCAGAAAAGTCCTCCTAATATGCTCCACTCTCGGGTGAGCTTCGTAACTCTAAAATCTACTTATGTGAATACTTGTATTGAGAAATTCTATGGATATAGTTATGTCTATCATTACATGTTGTAATTTGGTTTAACGGAAAATATTTAAAGGAAGAAAAGGGAAGGTTTCGAGTGGCACGATATGCATATTACCTGTGATTAAAAATTGAGGACGAGATCCTCGTGTTTTAATATGATATGGTATGTTTAAATCGGGCTACGAGTCGCGGTGGAAGTTATGTAATGATGAGATCCTTGTGATGAAAATTCTTGTGTTTAAATTCTCCCTTGTGAATTAAAATTTTACTGTAATACTAATAGGGAGTCATGCTTGTTAAGGTTATTCAAAACAATTTTGTATAATAATAATAATAAAAAATTAATTAATTAACTATATGTGCATAATTTGCCAAATTCGTGCTATAATTATTGAGCCTTAACCTACAAGGTAGGTGTCTGCCCATGTGGCGTTAAATGAGACACGTTAATTCGGGTATATAATTACGAGGTCTTCAAGCATCATATCTCGTTATTAGTATTGTGAAGGTTTGAAAATAGATTATTGTTAATGTGAAGCTATTTGATAATTTTGTAGTTGGCTATGAACAACTATTAAGAAAATAGAGGCAGTCAAGAACTGGCCTAGACCCACTACAGCCACAAAAATTAGGAGTTTCTTGGGTTTGGCGGGTTACTACCGTCGTTTTGTGGAGGGGTTCACATCTATAGCAGCCCCAATGACTAAATTGAATCAGAAAGGCGCCCCATTTAAATGGTCAGACGAGTGCGAGGCGAGCTTTGAGAAGCTCAAGACAGCCTTGACTTCAGCACCGGTGTTGGTGTTACCATCAGGTTCGGGTTCTTTCACGGTGTATTGTGATGCTTCCCGAGCCGGACTTGGATTAGTATTGATGCAAAATGGCAGGGTGGTTGCATATGCGTCTCAGTAGTTGAAGGTTCATGAGAAGAATTATTCTGTCCATGACTTAGAATTGGCAGTTATTGTTCATGCATTAAAGATTTGGAGGCACTATCTTTATGGCGTGTCGTGTGAGGTTTTCACTGACCATCGCAGTCTCCAGTACTTATTCAAGCAGAAAGATCTAAATTTGAGGCAGCGGAGATGGTTAGAGTTACTGAAGTATTATGATGTCACCATATTATATCACCTAGGGAAGGCCAATGTGGTGGCTGATGCATTGAGTAGGAAGGCGGTGAGTATGGGCAGCCTTGCGTATATTCCAGTTGGTGAGAGGCCGTTAGCTTCAGACATTCAGACGTTAGCTAATCAGTTCTGAGGTTGGACATTTCCCCCAGCAGTGTTCTAGCTTGTACAGTCGCTCGGTCTTCTCTAATTGAGCGTATCCGAGAGCGACAGGATGATGACCCACATTTGGCGGTTCTTAGGGACATAGTTCGGCACGGTGATGCCAAGCAGGTTACAGTTGGAGATGATGGTGTTTTGAGGATGCAGGGTCGATTATGTGTGCCCAATGTTGATGGCCTTCGTGAGTTGATCCTTGAGGAGGTTCACAGTTCTAAGTATTTGATTCATCTAGGTGCAGCCAAAATGTACCAAGACTTGAGGCAGCATTATTGGTGGAGAAGAATGAAGAAGGACATTGTGGCATATGTGGATTGTTGCTTAAATTGTCAGTAGGGAAAGTATGAGCATCAAAGACCTGGTGGTTTGCTTCAGCAGATAGAGATTCCCGAGTGGAAGTGGGAGCGTATCACTATGGACTTCGTTGTTGGGCTCCCACGGACTCAGAGGAAATTTGACGCAGTTTGGGTTATCATGGATAGGCTGACTAAATCAGCACATTTTATTCATGTGGCAAGTACTTATACTTCAGAGTGGTTGGCTGAGTTATATATCCGGGAGATTGTTCGCCTCCATGGTGTGCCCGTGTCTATCATTTCTTATTGGGGTACGCAGTTTACTTCGCACTTTTGGAGCGCAGTTCAGTGTGAGTTGGGTACCCGAGTAGAGTTGAGTACAGCATTTCACCCTCAGACTAACGGGTAGTCCGAGCGTACCATTCAGATATTGGAGGATATGCTCCGCGCTTGTGTTATTGACTTTGGAGGTTCTTGGGATCAGTTCCTGCCGTTAGCGGAGTTTGCCTATAATAATAGTTATCAGTCGAGCATTCAGATGGCTCCTTATGAGGCATTATATGGTAGACGGTGTAGATCGCCAATTGGATGGTTCGAGCCGGAGAGGCTCGGTTGTTGGGTACAGACTTAGTTCAGGAGGCCTCGGATAAGGTCAAGATTATTCAGGAGAGACTTTGTGCAGCTCATTCTAGGCAAAAGAGTTATGTTGATCGTAAGGTTTGTGATGTGGCATTCATGGTTGGAGAGAGAGTATTGCTTCGTGTGTCGCCCATGAAGGGTGTTATGAGATTTGGGAAGAAGGGTAAGTTGATCCCAAGGTATATCGGGCCATTTGAGATTCTTGATAGAGTGGGGGAGGTAGCTTATAGACTTGAGTTGCCTCCAAGTTTATCCTCAGTTCATCTGGTATTCCATGTGTCCATGCTCCAGAAATATCATGGTGACCCGTCCCACGTGTTAGATTTCAGCTCTGTCCAACTGAACAATGACCTAACTTATGAGGAGGAGCCGGTGGCTATTTTAGACCGTCAGGTTCGTCAGTTGAGGTCTAAGAGTTATCCTTCAGTTGGAGTGCAGTGGAGAGGACAGCCCGTTGAGGCAGCTACTTGGAAGTCCGAATCGGACATGCTGAGTAAATATCCACACTTGTTCTCTAATTCAGGTAATCCTCTATGTCCGTTCGAGGACGAACGTTTGTTTTAGAGGTGGAGATAGTGATGACTCAAAGGGTCATTTTAAGAATTTAGACCCAATTCTAGGCTTATTAGACATAAAAAGAAAAATTTTAAATACCTCAATTTGCGTGCGCAATCCGGGCGTGAAATCGGAAAGCTTTTATGTTAAAATATGAAAAATAGTAATTTTTAGAGTTAAAATTTGATTATAGTTGACTTTAGACATCGTATGAGAATTTTATGGGCATTTAACTAAGGTTGCCAGATTTTTCAAGTTAATTACGAAATTGCCACTAACAGCATACTAAAAATCTACACTATTTGCAAATATTAAAACTTACATATCTCCTTCATTATAAGGTCAAATTGAGTGATTCAAAAGCCTAACTTGATTAGAATTTCACAAGGAATCCATTGGAGACATAAAAGTCGAGTTTCAGGATCGTTTAGAATGAGAAACGAGGAAGAATAGTTGGCAGAAAAATATATATAAAACGGGCAGACTTCTTCTATTTCAAATTCTTGAACCCCACAACCTTAGGAATGAATTCCTTCACCAAATATCATCCCCAAGTCATAGGTAAATTCTAAACTTTACTCTTTCAATTACTCATTGTTTTTCATCACTTTTGAATCAAAAACTAAGAATTTTCATGGTAAAAATTGAGGGTTTTGGTAGAATTAGGAAATTTTGTAAAAATCGTATCTTTACCTCGAATTGAGGTCTAATTTAGAAACTAATTGTATATTTGGGTTCGTGGGTGAATGGGTAAACGTAATTTGGTCCGAACCCCGAGTTTAGACCAAGGGGCCCGGGGTCGGGTTTTCATTGTTTTTTAGAAAACTTAGGAAAAATTATAATTTTCAATAAAGTTAGTTTCTTTAGACTTAATTAATGATATTGAGTTAATTATAATTAGATTCGAGCAAGTTAGAGCAAGATTCTAAAGGAAAAGTTGTAATTGAGCAGTGAGTGACCTGCGAAATTGAGGTAAGTGTTTGGTCTAATTTTGACTTGAGGGAATAGGAATCCCCACTTGTTTGATATGTGAAATGCATGGGCGTGGTGTATAGGTGAGGTGACGAGTATCTATGCACCACCCAATTTGCCTGTTAAGCATGATCCATTTTCCGTTCCCAACTTAATTTATTCTTGTCTTAATTGTTCTATGTCCATTATTATTTCTATGACTTCTTGGCCTTGTTATTTTATTGTTAGATATTGTTGTGGTTATTTTGGAAAGAGTATTGGTTGTTTTAGCTGGATTCCTTGTGGTACAAAATGGTTGAGCGGTTTTGCATTGTTTTTACGGATTATATATATGTTCCTGTTGGTTTCATTTTTTATAATATTGAGGAAGTGATAAGGAATGCAGTTTAACTGTTTTATGATTGTTGAGGTTTACGTGGTTGTTTGGTTTCAATTGATTGTTTCCAATTTTTGTGGCAAGTGTATTAAAAGTGTTGGTTGTTCTCTTGATTTTATCATGGTACATAAAGACTGAGTTGGGTTGACAGTGTTACGGTGTTTACATATATTCTGGTTGGTTTTATTGTGAAATGATATTGGTTGAAGCTTACGAGCTATATTGTTTTCTGTTTGAAATTTGTTGAAATAAAAGTGTTGTGAAAGGCTTGGCCTGAACTGTGAAAGTTTTTGATGAATAAACAAAATTGGTGTGATAAGGGTGGATAATTGATTGAGATATTGTGAATAGGTGGGATCGGGTTGCACGTCGCAACAAGACAATGATAAGGGAGAATATGCATGTTTTGCTGTTTATAAAATAAAGGCGGGAACACTCATTATTTATTGTAATTATTTCATACTCTGATTTTACTATTATTTTAAAGTAAAACTTGTTCTGTTTACAATTTGTCGAGACATAAATATTGTGAAAGGCTTTGACTTGAAAGGCAGTGATAAGGGGGTTGTGATAAGGGGGCTGATAAGGGTGGATAATTGATTGTGTTACGGGTGAATAAATTAATCGTGATACGGGTGAATAAATTGATATGATATGTCTGGTGGAATCGGGTTGCACGCCGCAACAAGGAGCAATAAGGAAGGACAATTATATTTTTAATGATTTTCAAAGAAAAACCAAATTTGAAAACTACCATTTTATATTACTATTTTTCATATTTTGGCACTACTTTTATTTAAAGTTAAAGTTTGGAAACTTGGAAATTATTTGAGAGTTGGTTATAGTTGAGGCCTGGAAAAGGCGGCTGAGTTATTTTTTTATTGTTGCAGTATTTATTTGTTTGTTTAGATTTCCTTCTTGCTTCATATACTATTGTCACAGGTTATATTGCTAAAGCCCTGTCGTAGCCTCGTCCCTACTTCGTCGAGGTTAGGCTCGGCACTTACTCAATACATGGGGTCGGTTGTACTGATACTACACTCTGCACTCTTTTGTGCAGACCAAGGTACCGGCCAGCAGTAGGGATATTTAGAGCAGCTACTTATTTTTTGGAGACACGAGGTATATCTTCCGGCGTTCGCAGATCCCAAGAGTCTTCTCTTAGTTCGTAGAGACTGTTTTCATATTTTTCAAAATAATTATATTATTTCTTTCAGCCCATTATTTGTAGTATTCTTTAGTAGTTCGTGAATTGTGACACCAGACCCTGGGGTAGTTCTAGAGTTACTTATATAATTAGTTTGTGGCTCGGTTTATTTAAGTGTTTATTATTTTATGTTTGGAATTATTCATTGGAAATCAGTAGCTTAAGTTTATTTTATAATTGTTTATTATGTTTAAATGGATAATCAAAGGTAAATAGCTAAACTCTAGCATTGGCTTGCCTAGCAAGTGTGGTGTTAGGCGCCATCACGATCCCTAAGGTTGTGAATTTGGGTCGTGACAGTGTTGCACCTTGAAAATATTCGCTATCACATTACCATGCTTATAGAGAATTGATAATTCATTCCTCGTAACCTTTTCTCAAATGTTTATCATCTCTCCTCCTCGTGTTAGAAGAACTAACTCGATTCCTCAACTTTGGGAATCCATCTTTGTGTGTTATGGTATTAATCAAAATATACACCGCACATCAATAATAATAATGTATGGACCCGTAAAAATCCGTAGCCAAAATGATGCCCAGTTGGTGAATCTATTACGGCCGCCCGAGTCTATAGGGATTGTGTTATCACAGTGCGTGGTCGGGATACCATGGCCAATCTTATTGAACTGGGAATGATTGATTTTGATCTAATAATGGGAATGGATTGGCTTTATTCATGCTTTGCCGAACCAAAATTATGAGGCTTGAGTTTCCTAACGATCCAGATGTTGAGTGGGAAAGGAATAATGCTATGCCGAGAGGTAGGTTTATTTCCTACCTTAAGGCCACAAAGATGATCAGAAAAGGGTGTATTTATCATTTGGTCCAAGTTGCGGACACAACCATCGAGGTACCTGCTCTTGAATTTGTGCCAATTGTGAATGAGTTCTCTCATGTCTTCCCGGATGAGCTCCATGGGATTCCTCTAGACAGGGAAATTGATTTCGGGATCGATGTAATGTCGGGCACGCAAATATTTATTCCACCCTACAGGATGGCGCCGGCGGAATTGAAGGAGCTAAAAGAGCAACTGAAAGATTTGCTAGAAAAGGGTTTCATCCGACCAAGTGTGACGCCTTGGGGCGCACCAGTTCTCTTTGTTAGAAAGAAAGATGGGTCGCTCCGGATGTTTATTGACTACCGGCAACTCAACAAAGTCACAATGAAAAACAAATACCCATTGCATCGGATAGATGATTTGTTCGATCAATTGCAGGGTGCTAGGTTCTTCTCCAAAATTGATTTGCGGACCGGGTACCATCAGCTAAAGATAAGGGAGCAGGATATCCCTAAAACAGCTTTCAGAACTCGGTATGGGCACTTTGAATTTTTGGTGATGTCCTTTGGTCTAACCAACGCCCCAGCAACTTTCATGGACCTTATGAATCAGGTATTCAAGCCATTCTTGAATCTTTTGTGATAGTGTCCATTGACGATATCCTTGTATATTCATGAAGTCGAGAGGATCACGCTAGTCACCTTAGGGCAGTTCTATAGACTCTTCATCAGCACCAATTATATGCAAAGTTCTCAAAATGTGAATTTTGGCTTGAATTTGTTACCTTTTTGGGCCATGTTGTTTCCAGGAAAGGAGTCAAGGTTGATCCCTACAAGATCGCGGTAGTAAAGGATTGGCCTAAACCTACAACCCGGACAGAAATTCATAGTTTCTTGGGTTTAGCCGGATATTATAGGAGGTTTGTGGAAGGATTATCTACTCTCTCCTCCCCATTGAATAAACTGACCCAGAAAGCGGTCAAATTCCAGTGGTCTGATGCTTGTGAAAGGAGCTTCCAGGAGTTGAAATCAAGATTGACTTCGGCGCCGGTGTTGACCCTACCTGAGGGCATGGAGGGGTTTGTGGTATATTGCGATGCTTCACGGGTTGGTCTTGGGTGCGTGTTGATGCAATATGGTAAGGTTATAGCATATGCTTCAAGACAGCTTAAGACTCACGAAAAGAACTATTTTACTCATGATTTGGAGCTTGCGTCGGTCGTTTTTGCATTGAAAATTTGGCGGCATTATCTGTATGGAGTACATGTGGATGTATTCACGGACCACAAGAGTCTTCAATATATTTTCAAACAGAAGGAATTGAATCTAAGGCAAAGGAGGTGGCTTGAGTTGCTCAAAGATTATGACATCGACATTTTGTACCATCCAGGAAAAATTAATGTGGTGGCAGACGCACTTAGCCGAAAATCTATGGGTAGTTTGGCTCACTTGGAAGCATGTCGAAGACCCTTGGCTCGAGAAGTTCATCAGTTGGCCAGTCTGGGAATTTGTCTTACAGACTCTGACGAAGGGGGTGTCACAATACATAATAGGGCAGAATCATCACTAGTGGCGGAAGTCAAAGAAAAGCAATATGATGATTGATGTAGGTCAAGGAAGCGATTCAAAAACAAAGGACCACAGCTTTTTCTCTTAACATGAATGACGATACCTTATAGTGCCAAGGCCGATTATGTGTTCCAAACGTGGATGGTCTTCGATAAAGGATCATGGCGGAAGCTCACAATTCTAGATATTCTATGCACCTAGGTTCTACGAAAATGTATCACGACCTCAAGGATATTTATTGGTGGAGTGGCATGAAGAGGAGTATGGCGGACTTTGTGGGAAAATGTTCAAACTGACAGCAGGTAAAGGCCGAACATCAAAGGCCCGGTGGTTTTGCACAGCTTATAGAAATACCGATGTGGAAGTGGGAGATGATCAATATGGATTTTGTGGTAGGATTACCCCGTACTCCGTGCAAGTTTGAGTCAATTTGGGTAATAGTGGACCGGCTCATGAAGTCAGCACACTTCCTACCAGTTAAGTCCATCGACACTGCGGAACAATATGCTCAGTTGTATATCAAGGAAATAGTCAGGCTCCATGGCACTCCAGTTTCCATTATCTCGGATCGAGGGGCCCAATTCACAGCTAATTTTTGGAGGAAATTTCAGCAAGGTTTGAGGACGCAGGTAAATCTCAGCACAGCTTTCCACCCGCAGACTGACGGACAAGCAGAGTGGACCATCCAAACGCTCGAGGACATGTTGTGTGCTTGCATGCTTGACTGTAAAGGCAGTTGGGATGATCATTTGCCACTTATAGAATTTGCTTATAACAATAGCTTTCATTCTAGTATTCAGATGGCACCATTTGAGGCTTTGTATGGTAGAAGATGTAGATCTCCGGTTGGGTGGTTCGAGGTTGGGGAGGCTAAACTATTAGGAACGGATCTCATGCATCAGGCTATAGAGAAGGTTAGAATCATAAAGGAGCGGTTGAAAACTGCTCAGAGTCGTCAGAAATCATATGCGAACGTTCGTCGCCAGGATTTGGAGTTCCAGGAAAGTGATTGGGTGTTCTTAAAGGTATCTCCAATGAAGGGGATCATGCGATTTGGAAAGAGAGGGAAGTTAAGTTTGAGGTATGTCAGGCCCTACAGGGTTACTCAGAGGATAGGCCAGGTAGTGTACAAGCTTGAGCTGCCACCAGAAATGTCATTGGTGCACCCGGTATTTCATGTATCCATGCTAAAGAATGTAGTGGGAGACCCATCCGCCATTGTGTCGGTTGAGGCCATTGAGGTTAACGAAGAGTTGTCCTATGAAGAAGTTCCAGTTGCTATTCTTGATAGACGGGTCCGGAAATTGAAAAACAAGGAAATTGCATCAGTGAAAGTATTATGGCGAAACCAACAAGTCGAAGAAGCTACTTGGGAGGCCGAAAATAACATGAAAAAGAATGTACCCTCTTTTGTTTGAATAGTCAGGTAAGAGTCTATGAAGTTGCTTCCTCTAAATATTTACATTTCTTGTTCGGCTTGTGTAAAAACACTTTTTCCCTAGTTATCCGTCCTTTTATGAAATCTCGATTTGTGTTGCTTTGTGTTCAATCGTGTTGATTGATCGTATGAGATAGTTGAGATGTGTTTCGGGGGCTCTCAGACAGGTGGATAGGCCTAGTTACAAAGGAAACTCTGGCGAAATTTTCAGAAAAAATGGGAGTTAGATAAATTGGGTTGTTGACATATAGTATGTATAAACCTAAGTAAAACCCCGACTCTCATTCGAGGGCGAATGATTTTAAGTGGGGGAGGATGTAAGGACCCGTAAAAATACGTAGCCAAAATGATGCGCAGTTGGATTCCTATGTTGTTATAGCTGTAGAAATTCTTTCGGACTTTTTGAATTGAAAATACCCTACGGACTTAGAGGAAAAAAAATTCGCAAAAAGGACGCAGATCTGCGTTCCACTATGCGATCGCAACCAGCTTTGTGGACCCGCATAATGGCCGCAGAGTAGGGCAGGTGACTGCCCAATTTGAGGGCAATTATGCGGTCCAAAATGCGACTGCATAACCATTATGCGGTGCATTATGCGATCGTGTAACGGTTATGGGGGCCGCATCTTGGCCACATAATTGGGCAGTTGGTTCGCCCAATTGAAGTCGCTTTCGCGGCAGGTTTGCGGGCTGCATTTTCGTTATGCGGTGCATATGCGACCGCATTTTTATGTCGGGGCACCCTATGCGACCGCATTTTTGAGTCGGGGCACCCTATGCGACCGCAAGTTTTAGTCGGGGCACCCCAATTTCCAATTTTAAAACCTGACCCCAGTCAATATAAAACACTTCCCCACCCATTCTAAACTATTTTTCTGACTTTTCAAAGTAAGGGAGAGAGGTCCTAGTGTGAGAGAAGTTTTCCTTACCATCAATATTGATCCACCATCATCACCAAGGGCTTGGGAATAATCAAATAGGGTTCAATTTTCCTCACTCAAAGAGTAAGTTTCTACTACACCAACTTTAAATTCCATTGTTATAGCCAAAATGAGCCATAGGTAAAATAGTTCTTGGGGTAAGGATTGGGACCTTACATGCATGGGATTCTATATTATGTGTGGGTAAGTAAAGGCAAAAATATGAAGAAATGGGTGATGGGACCTTAGCAAGTTCGTAATGGAAGTGTAATGCTAAATTAAACTAGGTCAATGATCAAATTCCTAATTAAGACTCAATTGTGTTATTTTGTTGAATAGATTGGAAAGGGTGGAGGATTTTGGAACATAGGAATTAGGGATAAACACCCCGTCGAGGTATGTATGGCTAACTCTAACCTTCATATGATCGACTTATTGGTGTTCGAGTAATTGGTATGAGCCCCTTTGCTTGGTTCTATGTGAATTGATCGTCTCAACGTGTTAAGATGGAAAGCTTCCATTCCTTAATTGTCTTAGTTGCCTATCATGCCTCCATGTTACTTGAAACTATAAATTATGATTCTTTATGCTTATCCTATTATGTGTATAATTTATCATATGTTGGAACATATCATTACAAGGAAAGGTGTCATTAAATGAATAAAAAGGGAAATAAACTCAGTTGACAAATGTATCCATGTGCCAAGGACTATGTGATAATTGAGTAGAAAGGAACGTGAACTGAATAATTAATTGATGAGGTTATGTCCCAAGTGAGATGGCCTAGTCGATCGGGCCGAGATCAGACTCCATGATGTGCTCATGGTGGTATTTACATCGATATATGGATATAAATTATGATGTTGGATATGTCTCACTGGGATGGCTTAGCCGGTCGGGCCGAGACCGGACTCCGTGTAAAAATGACACGGTGGTATTATAAGTGGTGGTACTTGGCATTAGAAGGCTAATTGATCAAAAGGATGAAACGATGAAACAAGAATGTTATGAGACTCTCATTCATTTTCCTTGATTTCTGTGTAATGTTATTTGATTTCTATGATTGTTTCCCTACTTATTACTATTTATTCTACTTACAATAGAGTTTGTTCATACATACTAGTACTATTCGATGGTAATAACATCCCTTTTATCGGGGGCGCTACATCTTTTAAATGGATGTAGGTGGCTCTGTAGCAGGTTGCGCTGATCGCAGGTAGTGGTGCCTCCCCTTCCCTCCACAACTGTCTCGGTGAGCCCCGCTTCTTCCCGGGGTCATGTGTAATTATGTTTCTATCCTTTTTGTTATGTTGTCACGTTTTGAGGTATAGTCGGGGCCTTGTCGCCGGCAGGATTTCGTTTGTCTTCCTTATTACTAGAGGCTCCGAAGACACTTATGTGGGTCATGTGTACTCTTTGGGTGGTCTTTGAATTAACATGTAATTGTAATTATCTCCCACAAGAATTGTAAATTGTATGTATGTTTTGAAGACTTTAAATTTTGGAGACTTGTGAATAAGGAAGAATGGTTTGGTAACGCGTATGTATGTTCATGACCAACCTCCCTACTTCAATAAACGATGTTACAACACAATTAGGGGTTACAAATGAGTCGGGTAGGAAAAGGCTCAACAGGCTTGCTCGACCGGGTTCACTCGGTTAAGCGCCGTTCGCGCTCCCCGAAATTAGGGCGTGACAAATAAGATAAAATTATTTGGTTCCTAACTGTAACGACTCGACCGGTTGTTCCATGGGATTAGCCCTGTTTTCTCTATTTATGCTTTATCATGTTTTGCTTAGCCTATTTATGTTGTGTTGGGCTGGTTTGTTCGGGTTCGAAATGGTCGTGGTGTGAAATGAGGCACTTAGTCTTTTAAGTTGGCTTAATAGTTGGAAAAGTCAACCGAGAGTTGACTTATGGGTAAACGACCTCGGAATGTGGATTTTAGGGCTCAGATAGATTCATTAGGTGATTTGGGACTTAGGGGTGTGTTCGGAATGTGCTTTTGAGGTCCAGAGTAAAATTAGGATTGAATTGGCGAAATTGTGTTTTTGGCAATTTCCGGTTGGCAGGGAAAAATTAGCTATCGGGGTCGGAATGGAATTTTGAAAATTGGAACAGGTTCGTAGTGTCATTTTGGATGTGTGTGCAAATATTCAGGTCATTCGGACGAAGTTTGGTTAGTTTCGGCACCATTGATGAATTTCGGAAGTTTGAAAATCCTTAGGCTTGAATCATGAGTTGATTTGGTGTTTCGATGTTATTTTGGGTGTTCTGAGGGTTTGGCTAAGTCTGGTTGATCATTTATGACTTGTTCGTATTTTTGGTTGAGGTCCCCAGGGCCTCGGGATGATTTCGGATGGCTATCGAAAAGTTTGGAAGTTGGAGAATGCAGTTGAAGCTGCTGCTTCTGTCATAACCGCACTTGCGGTTAAGGGACCGCAGGTGCGAGACCGCAGAAGCGAAGGAAGAATTGCAGATGCGGAAATGGGATATGGTCGATTAAGTCGCAGAAGCGGAAGAATTACCGCACCTGCGAGCCCGCATGTGCGGTTGGACGAGCACAGAAATGGAAAGGTAACCTTTAAGTGAAATCCACAAGTGCGCACCTAGGACCGCAGGTGCGGGTCCGCAGGTGCGAAGAAAAGGGTGCGGTTTCCCTGGGCAGAAAGTATATAAGGTGGACTTCGCGAAATTTAGCCATTTTTCCACCATTTGTGTTCGGGTTTGGAGATTTTGAGAGGGAATTGAAGAGGGATTCGTGGGATAACACCCTGAGGTAAGGATTTTGAACTCACTACTCGATTCTATGTTGATTTCTAACTGATAAGACATGAAATTAGTGGGATTTAAACCCTAGAATTGGGGAATTAGGGCTTATGATTTGGAGACCTTTGAATGGGGATTTGAGGGGCCATTTGAGGCCCGATTTTGATGTTCTTGGTATGTATAGACTCGTGGAAGAATAAGGATTCTTGTGATGTGATTTTTATCGAATTTCGAGATGTGGTCCCGAGGGTCGGGTTTGGCCAATTTCGGGATTTTTGGTTAATTTTGATAATTTTTGAATGGGTTTCATTTCCCTAGCATATATTGATGATATTAATTTGGTTTTGGTTAGATTCGGAGCAATTGGGGGTCTATTCGAGAGGAAAGAGCATCGAAGATTAGTATTCGGGCCGGTTTGAGGTAAGTAGTGACTGTAAATCTTGTCCTGAGGGTATGAAACCCCGGACTTCACATTTTATCACTGTTTTGGAGTGGCGCACATGCTAGATGACGAGTGTGTGGCGCGCACGGTTGGGGATTGTGACTTGGTCCGTCTCGTGGCAACTATTAAATTTCGTATTTGATTCTAATTCATATGATATTTCATGTTTTAAGACTACTACTATATTTTGGGTTGTACGCCATGTTTGGGGCCTTGTGCCGACCTGTTAGACCCCTTGGGAGATGTTTACTGCTATTCCTCACTGTGTTGACTTATGATTTACACTCAGTCGTATCCTGTTTAACTGATTTCCGAACTCAGTTTTATTTACATTATTTTGTGATATAATATGATATTTTGGGTTGAGTACCCCGTCTTATTGATAGACCGACATGTTCTTTTGAGAGATTTCTGACTGAGTGTGGCCGAGGGCCTATGTTGTGAGGATATTATGGGATCGGGATGCATGTCGCAGCATGTTACATTGTTTATGATATGTGAGAGGCAGAGAGCCTAAGTGATTATGCCACGAGATGGCTTGATATTAGCGCTTGGGCTGTAGGAGCCCCTCCGGAGTCTGTACACCCCTAGTGAGCGCAGGTACCCACGGAGTGCGAGTGACGAGTGACTTGAGAGGCATGAGTGACTCTGAGGTAGCCCAAGGGGCTGATACTGAGTGATTTTTAGGCATGTTGGGTGATGATACGCCCGAGGGTAGTTTATGATACATATTTTCATCTGAAAGACTGTTTATGAACCCTGTCATTTTATAAATTGAATCCCTTTGATTTCTATGGAAAATGTGAAAAGGATATTTTACTGAAATCGATTTTTAAAATGTTACGAGATATCGTATATTTGTTTTCTGAAAGAAGGATTTCATTTACTTTGCTTTGATGACTGTTCTTACGTGTTTCATAGCCTTAGACATTATTTACTCTCAATACTACTGAGTTTCTGTTCTCATATTACTCCCTGCACCTTGTTGTGCAGATTCAGGTGCTGGGTCTGAGCGCTATCTATTCTCGCATTTCTCTTGGAGCCGGTTCGGGATTTTGAGGTAGTTGTTCGGCGTCCGCAGCATACCCCTTTCCCTTCTTATCCTTTCATTTACACTATTCCTAGACTGGTTGTAGTATTGAAATAGTATTACATTGTAACGTTTCTTAGATGCTCATGACGGTTGACTCTAGGTTTTGAGGCGGTGTTTTAAATGTTTTATCTATCTTTGTGGTTTTGCAATGTTAAACCGGAAATCTTATGAAATATCAAGTAGCTATAAATTAAATGGAAAGTCTTATATGTGTCATTTCACTGTAGATTGGCTGGCCTAATACCATGATAGGCGCCATCACGGCCAGTGTAGGTTTGGGATTGTGACAAGTTGGTATCAGAGCCTAGGTTACATAGGACTCACCGGTCATGAGCAGGTTTAGTAGAGTCTTGCGGATCGGTACGGAGATGTCTGTAATTTTCTTCGAGAGGCTACAAAATCCTTAGGAAAAATCTCACATTCTTGAATTCTATCGTGCGAATCTGATGATTCTAGAAACTAAACTTCTGTTGTTTCTATGGTGAGGACACGCGCTACCAATCAGGGTGACCAGACACTAGCTAGACCAGTGAGGGGTCTAGGCGGCGTTCGAGACCGGGGTAGAGGTAAGGGTGCAGCCCGCGCAGCAGCCGAGGCAGTACCCGTAGACCCACATATGGTTCAGGATTAGGTCCCCATCGCAGATGTTCCAGCACGACAGGCTCGGGCACCGACAGTTCCTATTGTGATTTCGGGTCTTCAGGAGACCCTAGCTCAGATTTTGACAGTGTGCACCAGTCTTGCACAGGCAGTCCATGTTTCTACTGCCGCTACTTCTTAGGCCGGGGGAGGTACTCAGACTCTAGATGCCCGGACACCTGAGCAGGTCGTTCAGGGGATTCAGTCACCAGGGGAAGCTCTAGCCCAGTCGGTTGCACCTATCTAGGATTATGTGATTCCAGTCATGCCAGATGACGAGCAGCGTAGGTTGGAAAGATTTGGTAGACTTCAGCCTCTGACATTCAGTGGTGCTGAGGGCGAGGATGCCCAGGGTTTCTTAGACAAGTGTCAGAGGATTCTTCGCACTGCAGGAATACTTGAGACCAGTGGGGTCTTGTTTACTACTTTCTAGTTCTCAGGAGCTGCATTTACTTGGTGGGAGTCTTATGAGAGGCGTAGACCTGGTCGTGCAACACCCCTCACTTGACAACAATTTTTCACTATCTTTTTAGAGAAGTATGTTCCCCAGTCTCACAGAGAGGAGCGGCGTAGATAGTTTGAGCAGTTGCGTCAGGGTGAGTTGACAGTGTCACAGTATGAGATGAGGTTCTTAGAGTTAGCTCGTCATGCTTCAACGTTGGTCCCTACTGAGAGAGAGAGGATCAGGAGATTCATTGATGGCCTCACTTACCATCTTCGTATTTTTATGACTAGAGAGAGTGTATCGGGTGCCACTTTTGAGCAGGTTGTGGATATTGCCCTGGATATTGAGGAAGTTCACCGTCAGGATCATGATGAGAGGGAGGCCAAGAGGCCAAGAGGATCTGGTAGTTTCAGCAGTGCTCCTTCCAGAGGACAGTTTCAGCATAGCAGAGGCCGCTCATTTAGGCCTCCTCAGCCAGTTCGTCCAGCTTATAGTGGTGTATCATTGGGGCAGGGTCCCCGTAGTTCTCATCCAGGTCGTTCCTCATTCAGTTCTCTTCCAGCCCAGATTTCATCTCAAGCACCATCGACTCAGGGTTCTTATATGCATGGTTCTTCTAGTGGTTATCCTGGTGCTAGGGGTTCCCTTCAGTCCCTGTCTTCAGCTCCAGGGAGTTGTTTCGAGTGTGAAGAGTTTGGGCATGTGTGGAGACAGTGTCTTCGTCGTCATGGTGGTTCATCTCATCAGAGGAGTCAGCCCTCGGCTTCAGCTCTAGTTACTTCACTACCCGCCCAAGCAGCTAGGGGTGGGGGTTAGGCAGCTAGAAGCCGCCCTAGAAGGGGAGGTCGATCAGGTGGAGGTCAGGCCCGATTCTATGCCCTCCCAGTCAAACCATATGGTATGGCCTCAGATGCGGTGATTACAGGTATTGTCTCAGTTTGTCACCGAGATGTTTCGATCTTATTTGATCCTTGTTCCATATATTCCTATGTTTCATCATACTTTGCCCATTTTCTGGATATGTCCCGTGAGTCTTTAGTTGCATTTGTTCATGTGTCGACTCCCGTGGGTGATACTATTATTGTGGACCGTGTGTATCAGTCATGTGTGATATCTATTGGGGGTTTGGAGACCCGAGTGGACATGTTGTTGCTTAGCATGGTTGATTTTGATGTGATATTGGGCATGGATTGGTTATCTCCATGTCATGTTGTTCTTGACTATCACGCTAACACCGTGACTTTAGCGATGCCAGGATTTCCGAGAGTCGAGTGGAGAGGTTCTATTGAGTATGTGCCTAGTCGGGTGATTTCATACTTGAAGGCCCAACATATGGTAAAAAAAGGGTGTTTATCGTATTTGGATTTTGTAAGGGATGTCAGTGTGGAGACTCCCGCTATTGATTCTATTCCTGTGGTCTGTGACTTTCCGGGCGTGTTTCCTGTAGACCTGCCGGGCATGCCGTCTGGAAGGGATATTGATTTTCGTATTGAGTTGGTGCTGGGAAATCAGCCTATTTCTATTCCACCGTACCGTATGGCACTAGCGGAGTTAAAGGAATTGAAAGAGCAACTTCAGGAACTCCTAGATAAGGGGTTCATTCGGCCTAGTGTGTCACCTTGGGGTGCACCAGTGTTGTTTGTGAAGAAGAAGGATGGTTCCATGAGAATGTGTATTGACTACAGGTAGTTGAACAAGGTTACAGTCAAGAATAAGTATCATTTGCCTCGTATTGATGATTTATTTGACCAGCTTCAGGGAGCCAGAGTGTTCTCTAAGATCGATTTGAGATCCGGGTATCATCATCTGAAGATTCGGGATTATGATATTCCCAAGACAGCTTTCAGGACTCGTTATGGTCATTATGAGTTCATGGTGATGTCTTTTGGGCTGACCAATGCCCCGGCAGCGTTCATGCATTTGATGAACAACGTGTTTCAGTCGTACTTGGATTCCTTTGTTATTGTGTTCACTGATGACATCCTGGTATATTCTCGTAGCCAGGAGGAGCATGCTCAGCATTTGGGAGTTGTTTTACATAGATTGAGAGAGGAGAAGCTTTATGCAAGGTTCTCCAAGTATGAGTTTTGGCTTGGCTCAATAGCTTTCTTGGAGCACGTGGTGTCCAGTGAGGGTATTCAGGTTGATCCGAAGAAGATAGAGGCGGTGCAGAGTTGGCCCAAACCGTCCTCAGCTACAAAGCTTAGGAGCTTCCTTGGTTTGGCGGGGTATTACCGTCGCTTTGTAGAGGGGTTTTCTTCTATTGTTCGCCCTTGACCAAATTTACCTAGAAGGGTGCTACGTTCAGGTGATCGAACGAGTGTGAGGAGAGCTTTCAGAAGCTCAAGGATGCTTTGACCACAGCTCCAGTGTTAGTATTGCCATCAGCTTCAGGTTCTTATACCGTATATTGTGATGCCTCGAGGATAGGCATTGGTTGTGTATTGACGCAGGAGGGTAGGGTGATTACCTACGCCTCGCGCAAGTTGAAGACTCATGAGAAGAATTACCCAGTGCATGATCTCGAGCTAGCAGCCATTGTTCACGCCTTGAAGATCTGGCGTCATTATTTGTACGTGGTGCATTGTGAGGTTTTTACTGATCACCGTAGTCTGCAACATATGTTTAAGCAGAAGGATTTGAATTTTCGTCAGAGGAGATGGTTAGAGCTTCTCAAGGACTATGATATCACTATTATATACCATCCGGGGAAGGCCAATGTAGTGGTCGATGCCTTGAGTCGTAGATCAGAGAGTTTAGGGAGTCTAGCATATCTTCCAGCAGCAGAGAGACTATTATCACTTGATGTTCAGTCCTTAGCGAGTCAGCTGGTGAGATTGGACCTATTAGAGCCCCGCCGAGTATTGTCTTGTGTAGCCTCCAGGTCGTCTCTTTATGACCGGATGAGAGAGCCCCAATATGATGACCCACACTTTCTCGTTCTTCAGGATAGGGTCCGGCGAGGTGATGCTCGGGATGTGGTTATTGGTGATGATGGGGTTATGAGGATGGAGGGTCGGATATGTGTGCTTAATGTGGATGGGCTTCGAGAGTTGATTCTAGCAGAGGCCCACAGCTCGCGGTATTCCATCCATCTGGGTGCCGCAAAGATGTATCAGGATCTGAGACAGCATTTACTGGTGGAGGCGGATGAAAAAGGATTGTTGAGTTTGTGGCTCGGTGTCTCAACTGTCAGCAGGTCAAGTACGAGCACTAGAGACTAGGGGGATTACATCAAAGGTTGGATATTCTGGAGTGGAAGTGGGAGAGGATCACCATGGACTTTGTAGTTGGGCTCCCATGGACTACGAGGAGGTTAGAATGCTATATGGGTTATTGTGGATCGGCTGACCAAGTCTGCGCACTTCATTCCTATTAGTACTACATATTCTTTGGAGCGGTTAGCTGAGATTTATATCCGGGAGGTTGTTCAGTTGCATGGTGTTCCAGTTTCTATCATTTCTGACAGAGGTACTAAGTTCACATCTTAGTTTTGGAGGGCCGTGCAGAGAGAGTTGGGTACTCAGATGGAGTTGAGCACGGCATTTCATCGTCAGACTGACAGGCAGTTAGAGCGCACTATTCAGATTCCGTAGGACATGTTGCGTGCTTGTGTCATTGATTTAGGGGGTTCATGGGACCAGTTTCTGCCACTCGCAGAGTTTGCATATAATAATAGTTATCAGTCGAGTATCCATATGGTTCCGTATGAGGCTTTATATGGGAGGAGGTGTAGATCTCCGGTTGGTTGGTTTGAGCCGGTTGAGGCTAGGCTATTGGGAACAGATTTAGTTCAGTATGTGTTGGATAAGGTGAAGTTGATTCAGGAGCGGCTTCGCACGGCGCAGTCTAGGCAGAAGAGTTATGCGGACCGGAAGGTCCGGGATGTGTCTTTCATGGTTGGGGAGAAGGTGTTGCTGAAGGTGTCACCCATGAAGGATGTTATGCGGTTCGGAAGAGGGGAAAATTGAGTCCCCGGTTCATTGGGCCTTTTGAGGTGCTACAGAGGGTTGGGAGGTGGCTTATAGACTTGCTTTGCCGCCCAGCTTATCGAGTGTTCATCCGGTATTCCATGTTTCCATGCTCCGGAAGTATGTTGGTGACCCGTCTCATGTTTTGGACTTCAGCACTGTTCATCTTGAGGGTGATATGTCCTATGAGGTAGAGCCAGTGGTTATTCTGGGCGTCAGGTCAGAAGGTTTAGGTCTAAGGATATAGCTTCAGTGAAGGTGCAGTGGAGAGGGCAACTAGTGGAGGAGGCCACCTGGGAGACTGATGTTTTATACGTCAATACCACACAAGAGGGGGGGGTGATTTGTGTGGTGTCCAATTTTCGAGTGTAGTATCTATGGAAGAACCTGGTTCTTCTTGGTGTTCCAACTTCTACAGTTTGCGGAAAAGTAATTGCAGAATTTAAAGAACACAACAATTTGTACGTGAAAAACACCTGGCTCAAAAGGTGAAAAAACCACGACCTACTTCCCAGTAGGATTTTCCCAAACTCTTCACTACAACTCTGAGCCAAACAGTATTTACAAAATAAACTCTTTTGTAAACCTAAGGACTAACTCTAATTCCTTTGTGGAAAACTAGTCTCTAGCTAATGGCGACAAACTTCAAGTTAACTCTAACTTGAACAGTGTGTACCTATTACAATTGCTTCTAGATGAAGCTAAAAGATACAATATGTAATCACCTACTACAACCAACTAGACTCAAAAGACAACAGATGGAACTGGTTCTTCTAGCTGGTTCAAGTAGCTTTTGTGTCGCACAAGGATTCTGCTTGCAAAATTGCTTTGGTAATTTTGCTTTCAGTTCTTGTTTCACTTCTGTGTTTGTGCGTCAATTCTTCAGCAGGAATGCTTCAACATTTTATAGAGTCAGTATTTGAGATGTTGTTGTTCAGTTCTAATGCAACTCTTCCTTGGTGGAAGAGTTTGTGTTTATCTCAACTTTCTTGATCTTGATTCTGTCCTACTTGAAATCTAACTCCATCTTCTTATCAATTTGTAACCTTTTCGCTTAGGAGATAACCTCTTAGTTCACAGATTTAAGCATTCATCATAGAGAGACCAGGTTTATTGGGTTATAAATATCACAAAAATCATTGAAATTTTGAAAAACACATGTCTTCCCCCTTTTGGCATCATCGATAAGTTGCAAAATGATAAACTTACCAGAAGTATTAACAATTACTCATGGCCATTGAGGCAACTGCAGGTGCAAAGCATGGATTAATCATCAAAAGAAACCAATAAATGTAAGCTATATAAGAAATTGAGAAAGAATCAATAACCAAAAAGCAAAATTCATTGATTGTATAACTGATCAAGCACCATACACAACAAAGAAATAAGGACAGTCGCAACCATGAGCAAAAAAGAAAACAAAAAGCAGAACAAGATAAGACAATTCTCAACTGGGTCATAGAGGGGGTTTTTTGGAGGCACTGGACTCCTAAGGCTGGGAAGGGGCAG
The DNA here is from genome assembly GCA_005239495.1 of Nicotiana undulata. NCBI lineage: Eukaryota > Viridiplantae > Streptophyta > Magnoliopsida > Solanales > Solanaceae > Nicotiana > Nicotiana undulata. Next base: position 30,955 of record ML290595.1, on the reverse strand, counting down.
AGGAGGTTGTGGTCTTTTCTTGAATAAGGGAGAGCATTTGATGAAGAACACCCTCATTCTTCTCCTTTTCTTTGGCTAATTCAGCTTTGAGAGCATCCCGCTCAGCTTCAACCTCAATAAGGCGAGATTTCAAACGAAGGATCTCTGCATCCTTTATCTCACCTTCCTGCACAAGTGTCCTGACCTTGCTATTAACAGGCAGTTTCCTAGATGAACCAGGTTCATCCTCAGGAATATTAACAATGTAGTCACAGGACAGCAACATATTCTTCCCAAAGTAGTCCTTAGCATTAGCCATTTCAGCATTCTTCACTGGAACCTTGAAGTGAGCAAGCACAGCAGTCAGGATAAACCCATAAGGTATATCATGTGCCTTGGATCCATTCACAACCCTATCCAAGAGTTGGATGATGAAGGCATGCCAATTGATCTGTTTACCCCTGTACAAGCACTTCATGAGCATGAGATCCATGTAGCTGGCAATGTGTCTTCGCTCTTGCCTAGGCAGCAGAAATTTTATCACAAACTCAAAGAACAGTTTGTGCTGAGGCCTCATCTCACTCTTAAACACTGCCATGGGATCCAGTTCTTTCTCATTCTCATAGAAAGACTTGGTGATTTGAAGAGCTGAGGGCAAATCATCCAGATTAGGCCACCTTTGCCTTGTGTAATCATCATAACCCTCAGAAGGGATATGCAGTATTTCCCCCAACTCCTTTGCATAAAACGAAATCTCAACCCCCTGAACCTTTGAGGATACCCTACCATCTTTGACAAATGTGTTGGCCATAAATTCAATCAACTCATTTCTATCCAGCCTTCCCTCAAGGTGAAGGACCATGTCCTTCCACCCTTTCACATCTAAGGTATCCAACAAGAAAATTATCCCTGACTCCTCAAGGTCTCTAATCAGCTTCCCCTTCAAGATAGTACGCTTACCAAACATTGTGAGTTTGTCAGTCTCCTCACCAGACACTTTATCTTCTTCTCCACATTATTCCTCATCATCAACAATCTTTACTTTCTTTGACTCAGACCTAGTCCTCTTTGCAATCGTTGAGGGTGTGGAAGACACAAATGATGACTTCTTGGAAGAAGCCTTAGCTTTCTTGGGTTTTGGTGTCTCAACCTCAACTGGTGTTGGCTGCTCCTCATGATGGACCAGTTTCATATCATCGTCATCAACATGAACTGCCTCAACAGGCTCTCCAACTTTTGCCTTTCCCTTGGCAGACTTTTTCTTCTTGCTCTCTCTCAGAGCTTTTTCCAATTCTTCTTCTGTTTGCCTAACGGTGCTTCTAGTAGCACGACTCTTTGGGGAAGGAGCATCAGCAGATGATGAAGCTTTCCTCTTCTTGTTTGGAACTGGGTTATTAGCTTTCTTGGATTTTGGAGTTCTCTTCTTTTTGGGATTGTAGGACTCCCCTACTTTTTCAGCATCTCAGCCAACGTTTCCTCAATAGATGAACCAGATTCATCTACTTCTTGTTGTAGGCTTTCCAGACCTGCTGCTGCTTCCCCAGAATTGTTTCCCCCTAAAGCTTTGACTCGTTCCTCAACAATCACAGGAGCGGGGCCACAAATAGCCAGAGTGGAACCGTCCTTCCCAAATCCCCTTTTCTGAACTCCCTTCTCCCTCTCTCTCAATGTTTATATTTTTCCCTATTTTTCTTCGCCTATCCGGTACCTCTACATCCACTATCGACCCAATCAAGATAAACTTGTTTTTAGTCACTTCAGTTGCAGACCCAACTTCAAGATTTCCCTTTTCAGTGTTAGATGAACCTAGTGTTTCATCCTCGTTTGCAGATTTGAAAGACTCACTAGAGGATTCAGATTCTTGTACCTTGCTAGCTTGAAGTATCTCAAGTAAATATTTGGCACGAGAACCAGATGCAACTGTTTTCCTGGCCAACACCTTTACTCTACGTTGTCTGGGGGTTGGAGTGGGGCTAGGTGTAATGGCTGGGACTGATTTGGGTGAAGGAGTGGGTTCAGGGATAGGTTCAGGAACTGGAGGGTTTTGGGGGGTCGAAGACGTGGTTGGAGAATGTGAGTTGTGTATCGATGGAGAATTAGAACCAGTGTGGTCAAGAACGACCCCGTAATCAGGGTTGGTTGATGAAGATGAAGCAGGGGGTGGTGAATAAGACATTGTTATGAAGATTTGGGGAGAGAAGAAGGTTGATCACTTTGGTATGAGAGGAATGATGAACTTGGTTCGACGGTTATGCTTTTGAAGAGGGGTGGTAATGATGGCCTTTTAAAGATGTGGTTATTAATTGTACAATGGGCATAATTCTTGGTCAAGTGGAAGTCTAATCGCAACAGGAGTGTCAGTGATTAGACGGTTATTACTCCCTAAATCTAGGCTAATTAAGGTTCGATGGGACTCTTTGAAACGGGTTCATTTTGGGATAAGTACTGAGAATTTGAAATGAACCAAATATAGATAGAGTCCTGCTCATGTGTGACTATAATTATTTCAATAAGTGTATGGAGATGAGCACGTACCTTGTCAGTCAGATGAACCAGCAGCGATGAACCAGGTTCATCGTGTTATAGTCTTTAATTTGCCTCAATTTACAAAGATAGAAAAACATCATTAGCAACCAGGGAATCATATTAATACATGGCAAGAGAGTATGGCAGTAAAGTCATGATACTGAGCAATGATTAGTCTGGTTAGTTACCTAATTTTAGTGTTTCTAGCCAAAAAAAATCATTTTGTTTTTCAATTAGGTGATCTTAATCATCCCTAACTCTAGCATGTTTCTCTCAAAATGCTCCATACTTAGTGCCTTAGTGAAGATATCTGCAATTTGTTTGTCAGTAGCACAGAATTCGATTGAGATCATTCCTTTTTCATAGTTATCTCTTAGGAAATGGTGTCTGACATCTATGTGCTTGGTTCTCTTATGATGAACCGGGTTCTTCGTCATGCTAATTGCACTAGTGTTGTCACAGAAAATAGGAATGCATCCAACCTCTATACCAAAATCCATGAGTTGTTGCTTGATCCATAGCAACTAAGCACAGCATGAGGCTGCAGCCACATATTCAGCCTTAGCAGTAGACAAGACTACTGAATTTTGTTTCTTGGTGGCCCAAGACACAAGGCAAGAGCCCAAAAAGTGAGCCATGCCTGAGGTACTTTTCCTGTCAACCAGAAAACCTGCATAATCTGCATCATCATATCCTACAAGGTCGAAATTACTACATTTAGGATACCAAAGACATAAATCAGTAGTGCCCTTCAGATATCTCAAAATTCTCTTCACTACAGTTAGATTGGACTCCTTTGGATTTGCCTGAAATCTAGCACACAGTTCTACACTGAACACAATATCAGGTCTACTGGAAGTGAGATATAATAAAGACCCAATCATCCCTATGTATAGTTTCTGATCAACGGATGAACCAGGTTCATCCACATCTAATTTTGTAGCTGTGGCTATGGGGGTGTCAATTTCTTTTGAGCAATTCCTTCACATATTCTTGTTGATGGATGTTTGCTTGATTTGCAAGCCTAAAAAGAAGTTTAGCTCACCCATCATACTCATCTCAAACTCACTCCCCATAAGTTTAGCAAATTCCTTATTCAATTTTTCAGAGGTTGCCCCAAATATGATATCATCCACATATATTTGCACAACCAGAAGATCCTTACCTCTTTCCTTTAAGAATAAGGTACTGTCAATTTTACCTCGTTTGTATCCATGTTCTAGCAGGAATTTTGATAGCCGCTCATACCATGCTCTTGGTGCTTGTCTGAGTCCATACAAAGCCTTGTCAAATTTGAATACATGGTCAGGTGACTCATTGCTTTCAAAACCTGGAGGCTGTTTGACAAATACTTCTTCCTTTAGATAGCCATTGAGGAAAGCACTTTTTACATCCATATGATGGAGAGTGAATTACATGTGTGCAGCAAATGCTATAAGAAGTCTGATTGCCTCCAATCTTGCCACAGGACCAAAGGTCTCATCATAGTCAATTCCCTCTTCTTGATTATATCCTTGGACAACCAGTCTGGCCTTGTTTCTTGTAATAGTTCCATCCTCATCGAGTTTGTTCCTGAAGACCCACTTTGTGCCAATTACTTATTTGTCTAGTGGTCTGGGAACCAAGTGCCATACTTGACTTCTTTCAAATTGATTCAGCTCTACTTGCATGGCATTTACCTAGTCAGCATCCTATAAAGCTTCACCAATGTTCTTTGGTTTGATGAAGGATAGAAAGGCATCAAACGCACACAGAGATTTCAAAGAGGATCTTGTTTTGATTCCAGATGTCAAATCTGTTATGATGTTCTCAAGAGGGTGAGAATTCTGATATCTTTGTGGTTTGAGAACCAATGTTCACTTCTAGATGATCCCATGGTGTCTTGTTGGTGTGGAACAGGATCAGGGCCAAGGTCCAGAGTAATTTGTTGTTGAGTTCCCCATGTCATGTTGCTTGGGGTAGTTGGACCTGGTCATCACTTGTTCTATCTTCCATATTTGCTTCAATTTGTTCACTGCTTCTGACCAGTCCAAGCTCCTCATCTTCTGGTTCCTGTCTCTCAGAAAGAGTGTTAGTTTCATCAAAGACAACATGCACACTCTCTTCTACACACATAGTTCTTTTATTATATACTTTATAAGCTTTGCTATGTGATGAATATCCCAAGAATACTCCCTCATCACTTCTTGGATCGAATTTACCTAGGGAATCTTTGTCATTGTTGTGAACAAAGCACTTGCATCCAAAAGCCTTGAGGTGGGATATGTTGGGCTTTCTCCCTTTAAGTAATTCATGAGGAGTTTTCTCTACCAGTGGTCTGGTCATGCATCTATTTATTATGTAGCATGCAGTGTTTATTGCTTCTGCCCAGAAGCTATGGGGTAGTTTGCTAGAAAGAAACATAGTTCTAGCCATATCTTCAAGAGTTCTGTTCTTTCTTTCAACAACCCATTTTGCTGTGGGGTTCTAGGGGCAGAAAAGTTGTGATTTATACCATGTTCATCACAGAATTCAGCAAACTTTGCATTCTCAAATTCAGTACCATGATCAGATCTTATTGATGCTAGTTGATTTCCTAACTGTTTTTGAGTTTTTCTAACAAATGAAGTGAACATATCAAATGCTTCATCTTTAGATGTCAGAAATAAGGTCCAAGTGAACCTTGAGTAATCATCAACTAGCACCATTACATATTTCTTACCACCTCTGCTCAGAGTTCTCATAGGACCACATAAGTCCATATGAACCAGTTCCAACGTCCTGGTGGTACTGACCGTTTTCTTGTTTTTGAATAAGGATCTTACCTGCTTCCCCCTTGCATATGCCTCACAGACTTTGTCTTCCTTGAATTTAATGTTAGGAAGCCCTACCACTAAGTCCTTAGAGACTAATTTGTTAAGTTGATTTAGACTCGCGTGACCAAGTCGTTTGTGCCAAAGGAGGGGATCACTGTCAAACACACTTAAGCAAGTGAGTTCATTTTCAGACAATGTGGCCAAGTCTATGACATAGATGTTATTCATTCTTTTTACCTGCAAAACAATCTTGTCAGTAAGCAGGTTAATCACAAAACATTTTATTGAAGTGAAAACAACCAGGTTACCTCTGTCACACAATTGTGACACACTGATCAGGATATATTTCAAGCCATCTATCAAGCACACATGTTCAATGGAACGTGTGTCATCCTTACCTACCTTACTAACCCCAATAATTTCACCTTTTTTCCATTTTCAAAGGAGACATTTCCTCCTTTGAGGTTTTCAAGTGAAAGGAATTGTTCCTTGTTCCCTGTCATATGTTTTGAGCAGCCACTATCCAAGTACCAAATTTGGCTGCTTCCTCTCACTTGAACCTACAAAAAGAAATCAGGGGTTAGTCTTAAGAACCCAAACTAGTTTGGGTCCTTTTCTATGAGAGAAAGGATGAATTAAGCTTTTTCTGGCCCAATTTGGTAACCAGTTTTTCTTTTTAACAAAACTCTCATTTCTTCGACTGGCCTGCTTTTTTGCAGTACACTCAATTTTGTAATGACCAGTCTTACCACAATGGATGCAAATTTTATTCTCAGGGAGAGTGAGATACTTGCTTTTGGGATCCCACTTGGGCAATTGACTCCCAAAGCCAAGTCCTCTCCGGTTGCTACTATGATTTTCTTGAAGCCATGTCAAGGCATCAGAGGATTTATTCCATTTACAAGTTCGATCTAATTCATGTTTGACTTTACCAAGTTCTTCTTTAAGTGTCCTTATCTGATCATCCTTGGTATACATCTTATCTTTTAGTTTTCCCACATTTTCTTCTAACATAATATGAGAATGATCAACAATCTTTTTACTAGATCCTAGCTTTAATTTTAAATTTTCAGATTTTAGCTCTATAATCTTAGTTTCAAGTGGATGAACCTGGTTCATCAAGACAGTGTTTTTCTTTTCAAATTCACTTACTCTGATTTCCAGGTTCATGCACGTTGCTTTTAGCATTGCACACTCTTTAGAGAGTTGTTCTTTCTCTTTGGTTGTTTCTTCGGAATCATCCATGAAATCAAGTAGCAACTCAGAAAGTTTTTCTTTAGATAGGAACTTTATTTTGTTGTTGAGATGGGATATACTTACCTCTGGTTCTTCATATAATTCCTCGTCAGATTCGCCAATTGCCATGAGTGCTTGTTCTTCATTCTCACCATCTTCTAATTCTTCATCTGAGCTTTCCCCCCAAGCAGCAACCATAGCTTTTGTTGTGGTTTTCTTGGGTTGGACCATTTCCTTCTTCCTGTTACTTCTTTCAAATCTCTCCTTTTTTCATTCCACTTCCCAGTGAGGACAGTTCTTGATATGATGGTCAGTCTTTCCACACTTGTAGCACCCCTCGTTGGTTGGCCTTTCTGGAGCTTTTGCTTTGTTGTAGTTTCCACCTCTAGAGATGCCCTTCTTCCTTATGAGAAAGTTTCTGAATTCTTTGGTAATCATGGCCATCTCGTCTTTCTCCAGATCTGCTCCCTCAGTGATTCTCAGTGCTAGACTTCTTTCCTTCTTTGGAGCATCCATTTTCATTGTCTGCCTTCTAAGTTCATAGGCAGTAAGGTTTCCAATTAGCTCGTCCAATCTGAGGGTTGCCATATTTTTGGATTCCTGGATAGCAGTGATTTTACTTTCCCAGGAAATTGGTAAGACCCTTGTCAGGTTCTTCTCTACCCTGTCCTCTTCAAGAATGACTACCAAGAGACTTAAGTTCATTTGTCAGAGTTGTGAACCTTGTGTACATCTCTTGGATTGTCTCTCCTTATTTCATAGTGAAGCTTTCATACTGAGAGTATAGTAGAGTACCTCTTGATATTTTCACTTGAGGTGTTCCTTCGTGGGCTACTTGTAAGGTATCCCAAATTTCTTTAGCGGTGGTGCAGCTTTGAATTCTACTATACTCGTCTGGACCTAGTCCACAAACTAGCCACTTTTTGGCCTTAGCATTTTTCTCCCATTTCTTCAGATCCTCAGTAGTGCAGTAAACTCTAGTTTTGGTACATCTACTCCTTCAGCAGTCTTTCTTCATGGTGGATAGAGGACCATCAGTGACTATGTCCCAGAGTTCATAGTCTTCTCCAATCAAGTGATCCTTCATCCTGTTCTTCCACCAGGGGTAATACTGGCCATTAAAGAGTGGTGGCCTTGCAGTTGATTGACCCTCCCAGTTTCCAGGTGGTGCGCTCATTTTGATCTTTTCCAAGGTGTTAGCCTTTTCAAGGATAACCCGCTCTGATACCAATTGATGTTTTATACGTCAATACCACACAAGGGGGGGTGATTTGTGTGGTGTCCAATTTTTGAGTGCAGTCTCTATGGAAGAACCTGGTTCTTCTTGGTGTTCCAACTTCTACAGTTTGCGGAAAAGTAATTTCTTAATTTAAAGAACACAACAATTTTTACGTGGAAAACACCTGGCTCAAAAGGTGAAAAAATCACGACCTACTTCCCGGTAGGATTTTCCACAACTCTTCACTACAACTCTGAGCCAAACAGCATTTACAAAATAAACTCTTTTGTAAACCTAAGGACTAACTCTAATCCCTTTGTGGCAAACTAGCCTCTAGCTAATTGCGACAAACTTCAAGTTAACTCTAACTTGAACAGTGTGTACCTATTACAATTGCTTCTAGATAAAGCTGAAAGATACAATATGTAATCATCTACTACAACCAACTAGACTCAAAAGACAACTTATGGAACTGGTTCTTCTAGCTGGTTCAAGTAGCTTTTGTGTCGCACAAGGATTCTGCTTGCAAAATTGCTTTGGTAATTTTACTTTCATTTCTTGTTTCACTTCTGTGTTTGTGCGTCAATTCTTCAGCAGGAATGCTTCAACATTTTATAGAGTCAGTAGTTGAGATGTTGTTGTTCAGTTCTAATGCAACTCTTCGTTGGTGGAAGAGTTTGTGTTTATCTCAACTTTCTTGATCTTGATTCTGTCCTACTTGAAATCTAACTCCATATTCTTATCAATTTGTTACCTTTTCGCTTAGGAGATAACCTCTTAGTTCACAGATAATGTTTATCTCCTGTGCATGGACGCTTCTCTGCCAATTGGTCTGTTTGACTATGTTTGCCCTGATGGACCTGGTTCAACTTGGTTGGCATTTGTCAATCTTCAAAACCATGCAGTGACTTGATTCAACAGAGACCGAGCAGGAGATGCGGAGCAGATATCCTCACTTATTTAAGACTCCAGGTATGTTTCTAGACCCGTTCGAGGACGAACGTTTATTTAAGAGGGGGAGAATGTAACGACCCGGCCGGTCGTTCGGTGGGATTAGCCTCGTTTTTCCTGTTTCTTCTTTATCACGTATTGCTTATCCTATTTATGTTGTGTTGGGTCGGTTGGTTCGGGTTCGGATTGGTCGTGGTGTGAAATGAGGCACTTAGGCCTCATTTGTTTGCACTTAATGAGGGTCTAAATCTGAATGAATCAGATCTTAGCCCATTAAGTGTATTTGTTTTTTTATTTTTAAGAAGTCTGAATAGGTCTGATTGGGTCTGATTCGGTAAGACCTTTAATTGAGTCTTAATCCCGGTCAGAGGTTAAAAATACAGAAAATACACGCCTCTTTTTTCGGTGCTCCTTTTCTCTCTCTTGACATCAGGCTATTTCTTCTAAACCCAAAACAAATTTCTTCCTTCACACATCTCTCTCTAGGCTATTTCTTCTTAAGCGTATATGGCCTGTATTGAATTTTTAGGCTTCAATTCTTTTCACTAAAGCGAAACTTTCATATATATATATATATATATATATATATATATATATATATATATATATATATATATATATATATATATATATATATATATATATATATATATATATATATATATATATATATAGACAATTATCAATGGAAGGCAATAAAAATGTACTATAAATCTGGCCTCTATTATTGCTATCAAAGTTGATAAATGGGATGTACTAATAATTTTAGTAGAAAGGAGCGCATCAATGATGATTTGTTTAATCAGTATGATTTGCCTCAAGTAATATTTGACGAACAGAAACAACATGAAGAGGTATTGGGTGAAACTGATGGACCTAGCTGGACAGTTGAAGATTCTCAGATAATGAATGATATGTGCGAGCAACTCGCACTCAAACTAGTACAAAGAAGAGGAAGTGCTTGATAGTTTTTACTTTACAGCTTGTTTGGATGGTTGTTACACATCGTTTTATAATATATTGTATCGTATTGTATTGTATTGTATTGTATCATTTGATGAATATAATGTTTGAATAGATTGTATCGTTTGATGTTGTTTCATGATATCACACACCAGCAATATGAAGAATAAACTTGCAATATTATAAAGAAAAATTATGATACATGGTAAATTTATTACATAAAAAGACAGGGTTAATGATAAAATAAAATTATTTAATAATAATAAAGGGTGAGATGAGAGAAAAAGACAAGATAATGACGCAACCACACCAAATCAGTCGTTACATAGAATTGCACATTTCGTCATTACGTAACAACGGATTTAACAATACGATACAATAAAATTTAAGTAACAACCAAAATAAACATCGTATTTAAAGTAACAATACGATACAATACAATAGGTAACAACCATCCAAACAAGCTATTAGTCATTTAAAATATATTTTTAGTATTTAAATTTTAAAACTTTATCTGATTATCAGTTAGTTCTTCAAATATTCTAATGTTTGTGCATCTAAATTATAACTAGTTTTGAGTTTATTGTTTTAATTTGTTGGATAAGTTTGATTAGAAGAGAAATTTACGTTCAATTTTTTTTTAGTTACATTTCGTTACAACAATTGTTGTTATTATATATAATTTTTATTTATAGTTCAAATAGTTTAACAATTGGATCTTACATAAAATATTGATTTATATCTTATAATATTTCAATTTATCTCAAATAATAACTTTTTTTGTTCAAGTTAATATTTTCACTAATTGATATATATTAATCATTCAGTGTTCAGATCTGCATACCACATTATTCAGACGTGCATTCAAATTCAGACGTTTTAATCTTTAAAAAAATGAGGCCTTCGTCTCTTAAGTTGGCTTAATAGTTGGAAAAGTCAATCGGGAGTTGACTTATAGGTAGACAACCTCGGAATGTTGATTTTAGGGCTCGGATAGCTTCGTTAGGTGATTTGGGACTTAGAGGGGTGTGTTCGGAATGTGGTTTTGATATTCAGAGTAGAATTAGGCTTGAATTGGCGAAATTGAGTTTTTGGCATTTTTTGGTCGGCAGTGGAAAATTAGCTATCGGGGTCGGAATGGAATTTCGAAAGTTGGAACAGGTTCGTAGTGTCATTTCTGATGTGTGTGAAAATTTTCAGGTCATTCGGACGAAGTTTGGTTAGTTTCGGCACCGTTGGTGCATTTCGGAAGTTTGAAAATCCTTAGGCTTGACTCATGGGTTGATTTGGTGTTTCGATGTTATTTTCGGGTTCCGAGGGTTCGGCTAAGTCCGGGTGATCATTTATGACTTGTTCGTATTTTTGGTTGAGGTCCCGGGGGCCTCAGGATGATTTCGGATGGCTATCGAAAAGTTTGGAAGTTGGAGAATGCAACTGAAGCTGTCGGTTCTGTCATAACCGCACCTGCGAGACCGCAGAAGCGAAGGAAGAATCGCAGATGCGGAAATGGGCTATGGTCGGTTAAGTCGCAGAAGCAGAAGAATTACCGCACTTGCGAGCCCGTAGGTGCGGTTGGACGAGCGCAGAAGCGGAAAGGTACCTTTAAGTGAAATCCGCATGTGCGCACCTGGGACCGCAAGTGCAGGTCCGCAGGTGCGAAGAAAGGGACCGCATATGCGGTTTCCCTGGGCAGAAAGTATATAAGGTGGACTTCGCGAAATTTAGTCATTTTTCCACCATTTGTGTTCGGGTTTGGAGCTTTTGAAGAGGTAATTGAAGAGAGATTCGTGGGATAACACCCTGAGGTAAGGATTTTGAACTCACTACTCGACTCTATGTTGATTTCTAGCTGATTAGACATGAAATTAGTGGGATTTAAACCCTAGAATTAGGAAATTAGGGCTTATGATTTGGAGACCTCTGAGTGGGGATTTGAGGTCCGATTTTGATGTTCTTGGTATGTATAGATGTCACGACCCAAATCTCCCTCCGTTGGGTGTCGTGATGGCACCTAGTCTTAGGGATTAGGTAAGCCTAACATTTACTAAATAACAACAATAATAAGGAAAAATCCAACAGTCTCGATATAGAAATCTTGACAGAATTTACAATTTTCCAAAGCCGGTAATACAAGTCATAAGCTCTACGAGAGTTTTCTACAAATCCTAAAATGTTTAGAAATAAGGAGTACAGTTGAATAAAAATAGGAGGGTGACTTTGAAGCCTGCGAACGCAGCAGCTGGTTTACCTTGAGTCTCCTCGGCAATGATTCGCGCAGCTACTAACAATAAATACATGGATCTGCAGACAAAAATGCGCAGAAGTGTAGTATGAGCACACCACAGCGGTGCCCAGTAAGTATCAAGACTAACCTCGGTGAAATAGTGACGAGGACTAGTCAAGCCACCACTGGTCTAATAAATTAAACAGACATGAATATAGAAATGACCGAAACAACATCTATCTAGAGACTTCACGATATAATTAACAACAACGACAATATAGTGCAGAAGGAATTTTAGAAATAAATCAACGGAACAGCATAATAATACACAGGAGGATGGACAGCAAAACAAGCCAAACCGGAAGAAAACTACAACACAATAGAAATACTAGTAACTCAGCACTGCGTCAGTTTGTTCGCATCGGGCCTTAGCCAATAAACTCAATATATATATATATATATATATATATATATATATATATATATATATATATATATATATATATATATATATATTAATTTTCTTTTACAAAAGGAAATCTTTAAAACATAGTTCTTTCAAGTACATGATTTTCAAATATACTTTCCCAATAAATGACTTTCAAATATCATTTTCCGCAAGACAAATGCTTTTCAAATATACCTTTGAAATAAAAATCTTTCGATCATAATCTCCTCAAGATAAATCTACCGGAACTCAGTCCGTAACTCAGAATTTGTCATGTAGTACAGGGGGAAAGCTCCCGGAATACGTTCATAGTCCTAATTTAAATATGCAATGCAGTACAGGGGGAAAGCTCCCGGAATACGTTCGTAGTCCCAATTTAAATATGCAATGCGGTACGGGGGAAAGCTCCCGGAATACGTCCGTAGTCCCAATTTAAATATGCAATGCAGTCAACTAAGGAAAACAACCAGAATGCGACAGAAACAACGAACATTGCCACAACAGGCGCAAAAGCAACAAAAGACAAAGTGCAAGGTGCGACGAGCAAATCAATACAATGACTTAAATCATAAGAATGGAAAAACCCACTCATAAGGGATAGCCACTGAAGGGAAATACCAAGCACAAAGAGAACAGTGCAACAAGGGGAAGACAAGGCAAATATAGCAACGATTCTCAATATTCAAGTTCACAACAAGAAGAGACCAAATCATCCTGGCAAGGGAAACATCTATAACCAATCTCACTTAACGATTAGCTTCACGGAATAAACTCAGCTTGAACGAATGCTCAGTAATAGGAACCAAGGAAATACCATCAACATGAATGATTATCAACTAAACCTAAGTAGCACTTAAGGAAAAAATCATATAATTCACAATGTACAACTCAGGGGCATGATTGACACCAACGCATAGATATTCCAATTATTGCTAAACAATTATAAGGCGAGATTATGCTAATTCTAGTCAAATAGGCAGTTTATGAAGGAAGATATAGCACAACGGTAGGAAAAGTAAAGTCTTCATCTAAGTCAATTTAGATCAAACAAGAAATAAAGGAACACTAAGCAAGTAATTTCTAATTCGAATAGGAAGAGGTGAAACTAGCAATCAGGGACTCAAATGTAACAATTACAAGTTCATACACATGTAATATAAGGACCTACGAATCCTAAAAGGCCAGCCTATTGCAAATATGTCCGAGTACGCACTCGTCACCTCGCGTACACGGGCTACAATCAACATAGAAGACTCAAATCCTAAGTGGTAGTTCCCCCACACAAGGTTAGGCAAGATACTTACCTCAAAGACGACAACCCGGTACTCTAAATTGACTTCTCAGGCGAAAATACCTCCGGACGGCCCAAAATCAACTAAAGCAACTTCAAAATACACATAAAACGTATAAGGAACTATTACGAATAATAAAGTTTCAATCTTTGCAAAATTATAAAAATCGACCCAAAAGTCGACACTCGGGACCGCACCTCAAAACCCGACAAATTGTACAAAAATCCAAACACCCATTCCGATACGAGTTCAACCATATAAAATTTATCAAATTCCGATATCATTTGGTCACTCAAATCATGATTTTTCAATTTAGGAATTTTCTTTCAAAACCCACAATTTCCCCAACTCAAAATACAATTTAAATGATAAAAGCAAGGACTAATTCTTGTAATATATTTAATTCTAGTTGAAGAACACTTACCCATTCGATTTGTGTGAAAAAACCTCAAAGAATCGCCAAGAATCGAGCTCTAGAAGTCAAAATATGATAAAAATGGTGAAACCCCCAACTTTGAAAACTTATATTATGCCCAGGTGTTTTCTGCATCGTGATCGCGGAATATGAGATGCGATCACGTAGAAGGAAATGGATGCTGGTCAAATATGTGCTACCCGATTGTGGTATAGCTTATGAGATCACGTATGAGGAATAGGCTAACTTCTGCGATCGCGAAGGGATTCATGCGAACGCGGAGAGTAACGGGTACCAGTGCCTAAGGCTTGGTTTCTACTATGTGAACGCAGAACATCGAATGCGAACGCGATGAGGAAGGGTATGGAGCTACGCGATCGCATGGGCATTTACGCGAACGCGAAGAAGGAATTGGAGGTGATTAGCAGAGACACATTGTGATTGCGAAAGAAGCACTGCGATCGCGATGAAGGACTTCAGACACTAGAAAACAACAGTTCAAAATTGGAAGAAAATGGCTTGTAGCCCATCCGAAACACACCCGAGGCCCCCGGGACCCCGTCTAATCACACAGACAAGTCATATAACCTAACACGGACTCGCTCGAAGTTTCGAATCACCTAAATCAACACCAAAATGACGAATCAAACCAAAAATCAAACTTATAAATTTTCAAATCTTCAAATATCAAAACTCGTGTCGAAACCTATCAATTCAACCCGGAACGACGTGAAATTTTACAGACAAATCATAAATGACACGAAGGACCTACAACCACTCTTGAAATTCTATTCTGAGCCCGATATCAAAATTTCACCTATCGGCCGAAATCACCGAAATTCTAACTTTCGCCAAATTACCTCAAATTACTCTACGGACCTCCAAAACCAATTCCGGACGTCCGCCTAAGTCTAAAATCACCATACGAAACTGTTGACAATAACCAAAACTCATTCCGAGGCCGTTTAAACAAAAGTCAAACCCCCGGTCAACTTCCATCACTTAAGCTTCCAAAAATTGAGATTTTCCTTCCATTCGACTCTGGATTATCCGGTAACTAAATCCGACCATGCACGTAGGTTGATATACACAATATGAAGTTGTTCATGACCTCACGCCACTGAACGAAGCTTAAATTCTCAAAATGACCGGTTGGGTCGTTAAATAGACTCGTGGAAGGATAAGGATTCTTGTGATGTGATTTTTATCAAATTCTGAGACGTGGACCCGGGGGTCGGGTTTGACCAAATTCGAGATTTTTGGTTAATTTTGATAATTTTCGAATGGGTTTCGTTTCCCTAGCATATATTGATGATATTAATCTGGTTTTGGTTAGATTCAGCGCAATTAGGGGCCAATTCGAGAGGAAAGAGCATCGTGATTTAGTATTCGGGCCGGTTTGAGGTAAGCAATGACTGTAAATCTTGTCCTGAGGGTATGAAACCCTGAACTTCACATTTTATCACTGTTGCGGAGTGGTGCACATGCTATATGACGAGTGTGTGACGCGCACTGTTAAGGATTGTGACTTGGTCCGTCCCGTGGCAACTATTAAGTTGCGTATTTGATTCTAATTCATATGATATTTCATGTTTTAAGACTACTACTATATTTTGGGTTGTACGCCATGTTTGGGGCCTTGTGCCGACCTGATAGACCCCTTGGGGGCTGTTTACTGTTATTCCTCACTGTGTTGACATATGATTTACACTCAGTCGTATCCTGTTTAACTGATTTCGAAACTCAGTTTTATTTACACTATTTTGTGATATAATATGATATTTTGGGTCGAGTACCCCGTCTTATTGATAGTCCAAGTGGTTTTTGTGAGAGATTTCTGACTGAGTGTGGCAGAGGGCCTATGTTGTGAGGATATGATGGGATCGGGATGCACGTCGCAGCATGTTACATTGTTTATGATATGTGAGAGGCCGAGAGCCTGAGTGATTATGCCACGAGATGGCTTGATATTAGCGCTTGGGCTGTAGGAGCCTCTCCGGAGTCTGTACACCCCCAGTGAGCGCATGTACCTACTAAGTGCGAGTGCCGTGTGCTTAGTGACTTGGGAGGCATGAGTGACTGTGAGGTAGCCCGAAGGGTTGATACTGAGTGATTTTGAGGCATGTTGAGTGACTGATATTGAGTGATGATACGTCCGATGGTAGTTTATGATACATATTTTCATCTGAAAGACTGTTTATGAACCTTGTCATTTTATATACTGAATCCCTTTGATTTCTATGGAAACTGTGAAATGGATATTTTACTAAAATCAATTTTTAAAGTGTTACAAGATATCGTATTTGTGTTTTCTGAAAGAAGGATTTCATTTACTGTGCTTTGATGACTGTTTTTATGTGTTTCATAGCCTTAGACATTATTTACTCTCATTACTACTGAGTTGGCGTACTCACATTACTTCCTACACCTTGTGTGCAGATTCAGGTGCTGGGTCTGAGCGCTAGCTATTCTCGCATTTCTCTTGGAGCCGGTTCGGGATTTTGAGGTAGTTGTTCGGCATCCGCAGCATACCCCTTTCCCTTCTTATCCTGTCATTTACTATCCATTCCTAGACTGGTTGTAGTATTGAAATAGTATTATATTGTACCGTTTCTTAGATGTTCATGACGGTTGACTCCAGGTTTTGGGGCGGTGTTTTAAATACTTTATCTATCTTTGTGGTTTTGCAATGTTAAACCGAAAATGTTATGAAATATCGAGTAGCTATAAATTAAATGTAAAGTCTTATGTGTCATTTCGCGGTAGATTGGCTGGCCTAGTATAGGCGCCATCACGGCCAGTGTAGGTTTGGGGTTGTGACATTGACCCTGAACCAATTGTGAGGGAAGAATGTAATATACCTTCGTGTATAACATATATCAAACTGATATAGATAACTTTGTTCTCATAAACACTAGTTTAACTATTAAGTGGATGCAGCCAATAAATTATTTTTCTCAACCAGTTGTAATGTAACCAACTTATCAAGATGAACTGTCTTGAATAGAAAATCTGAAAATTATGCTCTAAATGAGCAAGTTACCTCGCAAACACCAAGTTGCGGGTATATTATAATTGCACATGTAACCGTCTCATATAATCATCTTATGTGGTATACATGATAGGTGAATGAGCCCATATTCACCTTTGACAAATTTCAAAATTCAAGGGATTCAATCCCAATTTTAGTTGGTATAATAATAGCGAGAACAAGCAAAGCAAGAGAATTCATAAAGAATCTTCTTCAACACTTACCCATGTTAATTCTCATTTATTTTGCGCATCTAAATCAAGATTTCTCAACATGCCATGCTTGATAAAATTGTCTATATTAGTAAACTTCAGGTTTACATCATGACATGCACAATTGTTAATTAAACTTCAAGTTTACTGAGAGATGGGTTTTATATCAATAAACATCCATTTTACTGTGTGGTGTAATATTGCCGTATTTTTTATTTGTGTAATACAAATCAAACAATAAAGCGGGTAGCTTTACACATACATATTACCCCGCTACAGTCATAGTATTAGAAGATATTGAATTTTTCCTCTATTTATAGTCTCAATATATATATAACCAATCGCTTTCGCGAATACTTTAGAAACTCAATAAGTTTCGTTGAGACTTACTACAGTATCATACCTTATTGATAATCCATTTTATTTCTCTAAAGTGTATAATTTGCTCTTCTAGAGCTTCAATTAATTATGTACTACCACAAATTTATCAACATCTATATGATGAATATTTCTTTCAAGGAGAAAGTTATATCATTATGGTCTTGATCAAAATCATTATAGGCAAGTGTGTTGCTTCTATTACTTTTGCCCTGTAATAATCACATTGCCATAATATTTTGGCATAATCTAAATAGGTACGTGATCAATGACTATTCATGCATAATAATGAAATTATTTTCTTATTTCTTCTCAAACCTCCTTTTAGAGGTGAGTGTGGTATATTCACTACTACTAGCACATTCATATTCTTCCAAGAATGAATATGTATTCATAAATCAGATGTTGTCGCATTCACATCATGGATGTATCATAATCATCTATATGTGCTTTACAAAATCTCATGTCAAATTGATAACAAATATTACTTTCAAAGAGTGAAAGACTATTTTGAGAATTCTTATTATTCTCATTATCACAATAATGACGATTATAATTTCGTATATTGTCACGTCTACATTCATTGATACCTTCACCGTAATAATTTTGTCTTCTTTCAAACTTATCATATATTGTTATCACATTCTCTTAAGGGGAATGAGAATGGAGCAAATTCAGTGGGACGGGTTTCCACTTCTTTGCCCACAATCATACATGAATTTGATCATGGAAAGGCATAGAAATTTTACCACATCTGGTGGTTATAATTTCTTGCAAACTCTATTAGAGTCATAATCAAAGTTTATTTTGAAGAACTTAAAAGAGAAAAATAAAGTAAAATACTTACCTTAAATCCAGAATTTAATCATGAAGTAAGTTCGTGAAACAATTCACAATCATTATGCTCAATGTCAAAGCTTTTACTCAATTGGTTAGAGTGTCGTGTTGATAACGTGATATAAAACAATAAAGAAAAAGAGAATATTATAAGAGAAAGAGAGAAGTAATTCTTATTGAATTTTGGGATGATTTACAATAGGGGTAAGACCCCTCTATTTATAGGTGAAAAATGACTTAGCCACAAAGTAAAACTCTCTAAAAGATAGACATTCACTCTAATTACAATTTCATTCATAACTCTGTTTTAAAAGGCAGAATTGGGGCTCACCCGGGGCTCGCCCCAAGGCGGAGCACTCGTAAAACGCCATTGGACTTATGTGTGGGGCTTAGTTCTTTGAGACTTACGCCTCGGACACGCCCAACGCCTAGTGTACTGGCTCGCCTAATAGAACTTTGTGCAATTGTATGTAACTAACCTTGTAAATCCTCAAAAAAAAAAATCGTTGACTATTCAAATTACTTTTTTTAAATCATAAATCATTAAGTTGAGAGTATTTTATATCATAATTAAAATAAAAATTAGTACACGTTATCCACTAAGACTGCTATGATAGTAAATTTTAAATAAATCTTTTATTTAAAAAGTATTATTTATTTATTAAATTTTATCTTTATTATGTAATAGTCAACAATTGTTTTATAATTATTTTTCTAAATATTTTTTTTTTCACGTTTACGAGATACAATACTTAATAATTTAATAGCTCAGTATTAGCTAGTAACTATTTAAAAATAATTAGTTATCATGTTATTGTATGGTGAATTATGTGTCACTTTAGTAAGTTGTTGAAACTTAAAAATAAATGATGCTAGAGAATCATATTTTAAATTGTGAATTATGTTTTTATATAAATTCTCTTTTAAATAAAAAGCATATTATATAAAAGGAGTATTTTTTATTAAAAAAATATCAAATTATAATATTGAAATTATTTCAAGATTCAATACTCCTTAAGAGATACCTATAAGATTTCGTATCGAATACATTTCTTTTGTTGTTTGACTTGTAACGACGTTGCAACTAATTTGCATGTTATGATATATGTCATACTTTTCGTATTATTCATAGTTGAATTATAATTTATAAATATTTTAAATAGATTATTTATTATAATTTTGTGATTTTAATGTAATTTTTATTTTTTATTTTTACTATCTTAAAATCCTTTAAATTTATAAATTTAAAGATCCGTGGGACTTACACCCCATATCTCAGGGCTTACGCCTCGCCTCATCATAAAATGCCCCACCTCACGCCCCCGCCCTTTAAAACATCGATTCATAACATGTACTATATTTTTTCAAATTTATGGTTAATAGTGTCACATAATAATATATGTGGACTAGTTGGAGCGTATCTTGGGCAGAGCAGTGAAAAAACCTAAAAAATCACACCAATTGGCTCTTCCAAATTCTCAACTTGACCCTCATTTTCTTGTTTCTTCTTCACACAAAAAGCATCAGCACCATTCAGAAATCAGGAGTGCAGAATCATCATTCTCTCTCTGTGGTAAAAAAGACATGACAATTTGCATTATTTTTGCCCCAATTCTTCACATGCTTTTCCTCCTCAGAAAATGTGTTGTTGTTCATCATTCTCCTTCTTGTTGGCCCTCCAAACCCTTGTGATCTCTCTCTCTTTTTTTCCCAATATTCACTTTCCCATTAATATATATACACACACTTCTTGACCCATAGCTACCACTCAACTTCTCTCGATCTGTTTTCAAAGACATACCCCTTAGTTTTCAACAAGTAAGAACCCCATAATTCACCTTTGTTTTTCATTATTCCCAACCCCCTTCTGGGTCAGAGTATCAGAGCTGATACCTTTTATGTAGTGATTAATGTAGCAAAATAAGATTCTTCTGCATGCTCTATTTTGTCGTTGACTTTTATTTGGATTATTATTAGGTTACTTGGTACATAATTGAGTATTTATGTGCTCAAAATTGAGGCTTAGTAGTTGTAGTAGTACTTGTGGTACTAGGTTTTGGTGTTGATTATGACGTCTGGTTTCTTCCTTTTTGTGGTTAATTAATGTCAAAGTAGTGTGCTTTTCTTAGTCTGAAACGGAAACATTGCTTTTCCGGTTTTGAATGCCAAGGATGTTTTGGTTCTGTTTTAAAGTTTTGTGTACAATATGATTTAGTCATCCTCATAATAATATGTTGGAATCTTACTAGTTACTATATACTAATGGTTTAAATGTTGAGGGTTCAAGCCCGAATAAAAGAGGCTGTGGTAGGCTGACTGCCACTGTAAAAGTAGTCTAAATCCTCTGAATTCATTAACTGGCCCTATAACTAGTTTGGGCTTGAGGCATAATTGATTGAGATGCTTTGATAATGTTGTTGATAATTTTATAACATTTATGAACCCGGTAAATTGATTCTTATCGATGGTTGTTGCAGAAATGAAAAGAGCAGCGTACTATAGCACTGTACCCCAAATGCAGGATCTTTGGCCTATCAAGAAGGCTCTCACATTGTCTGATGTAGATATCACTCATCCATTTCTCACTTTGTCTCGGCAACAAGTAGAGAACCACATTGTATTGCATATGACAACACAACAACAGGAGCATTTGAGAGCCCAAGGCCAAGTAGATTTTAATGCTCAAGATGATGATACAGGTGAGATGTATGTGATGAAGTTGAAATGGCGGGGAAGCTATTACAATCTTATTGGTAAATGGGGCAGAGTCGTGCGAGGGAAAGGACTTGATGTCGGGCAAGAGATTAAAGTACGTTGGGAAAATGGGTGCTTACACTTCTCGGTCCCGCAGCAGCAGATCGTTGCAGTCCCACCAATTCGGATGGTGGCAGCTCCCGTGGTGCAGGACCACTGGCCCATTAAGAAGATCTTGACACTCTCTGATGTGGACACTAATCATCCATTTCTCCCTCTGCCCCGTCGGTTAGTTGAGGATCATATTCTTGTGCATTGGACAGCTCAGCAACAAGAACAACTGAGAAAGGAGGAGCCTGTGAATGTGAATGCCCGAGATTATGATACCGGTGAAGGTTATATAATGAAATTTAAGTGGAGGGGGAATTACTATAACCTTATTGGGAAATGGGGAGCAATAATTCGGCATAAGGGACTTGGTGTTGGGAAGGAGATCAGGTTGCGTTGGGCAAATGAATGCTTGTTCTTCTCAGTTCCCCAGGAGCGGTATGTTGCCACGGCTTCGGGGATGGATAATTGGCCTATTAAGAAGGCACTTACATTGTCTGATGTGGATACCAATCATCCATTTCTTACTTTGCCCGGCAAGGCTGTTGAAGATCATATTCTGTTTTACTGGTCACAGCAAGCCCGAGAGCAACTGAGAAATGAACATCAGATAAATATTAATGCTCGAGATGATGACACTGGTGATCCTTATTTGATGAAGTTAAGATGGCGGGGAAGTTACTATAATCTCATTGGAAAATGGGGAAAAGTCATCAGAGGGAAAAAACTCCAGGTTGGAATAGAGATCAGACTACGCTGGGAAAATGGATGCTTATTCTTCTCAGTTCCTCAATTGTAGCAGTGCCCGACCTGTAGATGTAGGAGAACTACCAAATCGCTTTTCACATTTCATGTGTCATTTCAACATGGAATGCGCATTGGAAATTAAAATTGTTTCAGGAAATAATTCATTGAAGTAGATGGTTTAGCAGAGCTGGAACTAAAACTATCCAGGCAGCAAGTGACTGGCACATGGGACTGACCAAGCGCAAATCTTATCAGGTGATGCACCGCAATGCAACAGTTTTACTTAAACTGCTCTTGTGAGGGTGTAACAAGTGGCACCTTTCCTCCTGCAATTGTCCC
>ML290594.1:20974-65343 GCA_005239495.1 Nicotiana undulata | reverse complement strand
CCATTTCCCATTCACCCATTTTAAGCATTAATATATCATTAATTACTTAAAATCCCAACAAAACCAACAACAGAATGCATAAAAATTACATATACCAACCTCTTGCGATGCAACTTATGAATGACACAACTTACATAATGCATTTGTGTAGTCCATATTCCTGAAATCACAAAGAACAAATGCATGATATGTTGGGGCTCGTCAGACAGGTAGAATAAAGAAATAAAAATCTCAATAATTTGCTAAACTTACCTAGGATTCATATAGCAATATCAACATTTAAAGATTTTAGTGATTTTACAACTTCACCACAATTTTCCAACACACTGACCACTAAATTTTCTCTTTAATAACTTCATCTTTGCTGTCCTTACCATAAATATTATGGTTAAAACTTAAATTCACATTAAGATCAAATATAGTTAGAACAAATGAAATTAATAATATATTCACAAGAGAAATTTGCGCTAATAGTTTGCTAAGAAATATTATGGTTAGAGCTTAAAGTTATATTTAGATCAAATAAAATTGGAACAAATGAAATTAAAAATTATATGCACAACTCAAATTAAGAATATATTCACAAATTATCTCTCACAATCTGTAGACATTAGTTTGGTAACATAAGTGTCATAGCACTTTTTCCTATTGTAATGCTGAAATAGATGATCTTTCTTCTTCTCTTATTCACACAGCAAGGCATGGACAACTCGTTTCTAAGGTTGTTTCTCAAGTCGAGTAAAGCCCTCAATTGAAAGTAATAATTTTTTTTTATTTAAAAAAGAGTAGCATTTCGACAATCGAAATGAAAATTCAATAAAAAAAATTCCAGAAGACAATTTGCAGATCACTTCTTGTGTGGGAAATTTTTGCACCAGTTTTTGAAAACTTTATATATCTTTAAAATTCAAAAGTCAAGAGCAAACTTATTTACATCACATGGGATAACCATTTAGCTGACCAATCACTACAACAAATGTGATATTTAGCTACAACTGTTTTAGCTACGACACAAAATTTGTCACTAATTGTTAACTTTTCGTGACAAAAATTACCTTTTGTGTCTAAATACACGAGTCACATACTTGTAGTGACGAAATACAAAATTTTGTAGCAAAGTTTTTGTCCAAGGAAGGCGGCGAGTATGGGCAGTCTCACATTTATTCCTATTGGGGAGAGACCTCTTGTAGTTGATGTTCAGGCTTTGGCCAATCAGTTCGTGAGGTTAGATATCTCGGAGCCAGTCGGATCCTAGCTTATGTGGTTTCTCGGTCTTCCTTTTTCGATCGCATGAAAGAGCGACAATATGATGATCCTCATTTGCTTGTCTTCAAGGACAAGGTTCTTCATGATGATGCCAGAGATGTGACTTTTGGTGACGACGGGGTATTGAGGATGCAGAGCCGGATATGTGTGCCCAATGTAGATGGGCTTCAGGAGATGATTCTAGAGAAGGCCCACAGTTTGTGGTATTCCATCCATCGAGGTGCCGCGAAGATGTATCAGGATTTGAGACAACACTATTGGTGGAGGAGTATGAAGAAGGATATGGCGGGATTTGCAGCTTAATGTCTCAATTGTCAGCAGGTGAAGTATGAGCATCAAAGACCGGGTGGCTTGCTTCAGCAGATAGAGATTCCAGAGTGAAAGTGGGAGCGGATCACCATGGATTTCGTAGTTGGACTCCCACATACTTTGAGAAAGTTCGATGCTATTTGGGTGATTGTGGATCGGCTGACCAAGTCCGTGCACTTCATTACTGTGTGTACCACCTATTCTTTAGAGTGGTTAACTGAGATTTATATCCGAGAGATTGTTCACCTGAATGGTATCCCAGTTTCCATCGTTTCAGATAGAGGTACTCAGTTTACATCGCTGTTTTGGAAGGCCGTGCAACGAGAGTTGGGTACTCCGGTTGAGTTGAGCACAACTTTTCACCCTCAGACTGACGGACAGTCCGAGCGCACTATTCAGATACTAGAGGACATGTTACGCGCTCGTGTCATTGATTTTGGGGGTTTATGGGACCAGTTTCTGCCACTCGCGGAGTTTGAATATAATAACAATTATCAGTTGAGTATTCAGATGGCTCCATATGAGGCTTTATATGGGAGACGATGTAGACCTCCGGTAGGTTGGTTTGAGCCGGGCGAGGCTAGACTTTTGGGTAAAGACTTGGTACAGGATGCTTTGGACAAGGTGAAAGTGATTCAGGAGCGGTTTCGTATAGCTCAGTCAAGACAAAAGAGTTATGCTGATAGAAAGGTTCGTGATATGTATTATATGGTTGAGGATGAGGTTCTACTGAAGGTTTCACCCATGAAGGGTCTTATGAGATTTGGGAAGAAGGAAAATTTGAGCCCTCGGTTCATTGGGCCTTTTGAGGTGCTTCAGAGGATTAGGGAGGTGGCTTAAGAGCTTGCCTTGCCACCTAGCTTGTCGGGTGTGCATCCACTATTTCATGTTTTTATGCTCCGAAAGTATATCGGCGATCCGTCTCATGTCTTGGATTTCAAAACGGTTCAGTTAGACTGTGATTTGACTTATGCTGTGGAGCCAGTGGCTATTTTGGAGCGGCAAGACCGAAAGTTGAGATCCAAGGATATAGCTTCCATGAAAGTGCAGTGGAAACGTCGGCCTATGGAGGAGGCTACTTGGGAGAACGAGCGGGAGATGTAGAGCAGATATCCACACCTATTTGAGGCTTCAAGTATGTTTCTAGACTCATTCGAGGATGAACGTTTGTTTAAGAGGGGGAAGATGTAACGACCCGATTGGTCATTTCGTGAGTTATAGACCTGTTTCCCCTATTCCTGCTTCTTTATGTGTTCTTCAACTGTATTTCATCGTATCGTGTTGGTTGGTTCTGGTCCGGGGTGTTTCGGTGTGGGATGAGACACTTAGTCTCCTATTTAGAAGCGTAAGTTGGAAAAGTCAACTGGATGTCAACTTATGAGTAACGATATCGAAATTTGATTTTTATGGTTCAACTAGCTCCGTTAGGTGATTTTGGACTTGGGAGCGTGCCCAGAATATACTGTGGAGGTATGTGGTAGAATTCAGCTTGAATTGGCAAAATTGAAACTTTGGGCGATTTTGGTAGATAGTGGAAAATTTAATTTCGGGGTCGGAATGGGATTCCGGAAGTTGGAGTAGGTTCGTAGTTTCATTTGTGACGTGTGTGCAAAA
Organism: Nicotiana undulata; assembly: GCA_005239495.1. Taxonomy (NCBI): domain Eukaryota; kingdom Viridiplantae; phylum Streptophyta; class Magnoliopsida; order Solanales; family Solanaceae; genus Nicotiana; species Nicotiana undulata. The sequence continues at coordinate 62,154 of ML290594.1, read as the reverse complement.
TTCAGGTCATTCGAATGTTACATCTTGTGTTTTGTATGTTAAAGTTTTGTCTTCAATTAATCGACGTAGACTCGGGGATGAGATTATCTTGAGGTTAATGTTTTTATGCTATTTATAACAAGCGATAAGTAAGTTCCATGAAGGGTAAAGGGTACACAAACTAAAAAAACAAGTTTCGTTATAGGTTGTCGATTTGGGATAAAATACGTTCCGAGCTATAATACCCATTATTATGGACTAGTACCATATAAGGTACCATATGACCGTGATAGTATGATGTATAAAGTATCTTTAAAATGAGTGTTATTTTTATGTAATTTGAGATAATTCTTAATTATGCGGGTAATTGATTAATTACCGGGTAACGGGACATTACATAATCACCTAATAAGTGGATAAAGATTTAATAATTCCCACCCCTACCCCCACGTGGCAACAAGCCACTACTATGGCCTATGACTCTTAGTCTGGCTTAGTGTTCATTTAAAGTTATAAGACACTTACGTGTAAGTAAGTGTATGACCTTAAAAAGCTTAGTTTCATAACATCACAAAATTTGGTTTCTTCCTAAAATCCTATTCAAGACATTTTCAAACCAGAATAGGTTTCATAGACATTACGATTCAAACTCCATCCAGCAAGAGTTCAATAAAATTCTTGCAATCAAACAATTCCAACGAGAATTGTCAAAATCATAGCAATGTAAAATTTTGCGATTCTAAAGGAGTACGGTGCAATTTTTTCCAATAATATTATACGAATTTTTCTCTGCTCAAGGTATGTTAAGGCTATCCCTTCTTTCTTTTTGGCATGATCCGAATAATACAAATGAAACGAGCAAAATACGCAACTTTCATAAATGACTCTATTCATAGAAATACTAGGGGTGCCTATATTCTTGATTCCTCGTGTGAATTATTATTATATCCTCTGTTCATAGGTCTCAGAATGATACGTAGTTGATAAAGTTTATTCGAAAGGAATATTATTGTTAACATATTTTCATTTCATTCATATACATGTACATTGATCTATGACGAGATGGCGTTATATACGCGTATATATGTATATTATATGGATATGGGAAAAAGGTTACGACATTATATACACACCGTCACCTGATCAATTCGTATACGATGATGATGTTGCCCACAGTGGTCGAGACGATATGATGGGATGCCCTCAGATGCTTGATGATATTATTTACACCTATACCTATGCATGACACGACATTTATATGCACGTGCATGACATTATAAATGTTTCAGAATTTACAAAGTTATTCCGACTTACACATGGATTCCTTTATTCCATGTTTCATTTATGTCTTTTATGTACTGATTTTCATGCCTTACATACTCAGTACATTATTTGTACTGACGCCCTATTTTTCGGGGCCTGCATTTCATGCCCGCAGGTGCAGGTAGGCAAGTCGACGGTCCCACTTCTTATGTTTCTTGATCAGCGAGAGTTGGCGTGCTCCACTGTATCCAAAGCTTCTTTTAATTTTGGTACGATATGCTTGTATATATATATATGGGTATGACGTGGCTCAGTCCTGTATTTGTACAATTGTACTTCTTTTAGAGGTCTGTAGACATTTATGTATAGTTGGATAGTATGTGGCCTTATCAGCTTCCAGTTTTGGATATATAGTTGTCTATAGTACATATGTCTTTTGGACAGGTTTTCCTGGCTTATGTTATTCATGTTTATATCTTAAACGCGTGCTTAAGGGTGTTCGACAGGTAGGACTCGGGCACCCGTCACGGCCCATCGGTTTAGGTCATGACAAAAGTAGTATCAAAGACGTTCTGTCTTAGGGTTGTCTACAGATCCTATCTAGTAGAGTCCTGTTTATGGTGTGTTGTGAACAACACTTATAGACATGAGGCTACAAGACATATATGATGTTATCCTCTCTTTTTATCTTAGATCGTGCGATATAGGAATTCATATTCCTAACGATATGTTATATTTTCAGCGATGCCTCCAAAGACTACAACCGCTAAGAAGGGAAAGTCCGTGGCTGGTGGGATTACTAGTAGAGCGCCACGAGTAACCAGGGCTCGGGGAGAGTCTCATAGTGAGATTCCATCTCAGACTTCACATACCTCTCCCTCTCCAGGAGAGCTCCGAGGGGCACCGGCTCCAGTGCCCGCCCCTATACGTTCAGCCCCTCAGCCGCATGCACCGGGTCAGGAGATGAGGGATGCTATTCAGTTATTAACTCGATTAGTATCCGCACATGCTCGACGTTAGGAAGTAGGTATTGGTCATACAAATAGGTCCGTCAGTGCAAGGGTTCGTTACTTCATTAATTTAGACCATCCGGTACGGGGCAGATCCAAATGAGGACCCTCAGGTATTTATTGATAGAATGCAGAGGACGTTGAGGGTAATGAAGGCCACTGCGACTGAGTCAGTTGAGCTAGCTTCCTGTAGACTTCAGGATGTTGCAGTTAATTGGTACGAGTCTTGGAAGTTGTCTAGAGGGGAGAATTCCCCTCCAGCAATATGACAAGAGTTTACAGAAGCTTTTCTTCATCATTATCTGCCACCAGAGCTTAGGCGGGCCAGAGTTGATAGGTTCTTGACCCTTCGGCAGGGTAACATGAGTGTTCGAGAGTACAATCTTCAGTTTGATTCGTTGGCGAGATATGCTCCCACTATTGTATCTAAGATGGAGGATCGAGTTCATCGGTTTGTGATGAGATTAGAGCCACACTTGCTTAACGATTGTATGTCGGTCTCACTTCAGTCGGACATGGATATTTCTCATATTCAGGCATACGCTCAGGGTGTAGAGGAGCGTAAGCAGAAGCATAGGATGGATCGTGAGCATGATAGGGCCCAGAATAAGAGAGCAAGGTCTTTGGGTCCTTTTGGTGAGTATCGAGGTGGTCAGAGGCAACGGTACCCGAGGTACCCAGCCCAGCCATCGGCTAGCGCGCTCCGTCAGTTTGGCGGTAAGAGATTTGATCGTTCCACATATTTAGGGTCTGGTCAGAATTTCAGGGCCTTAGGTTCTCAGTATAGGGGTGAGTTAAGTAAGATGAGGTCGTCCTTGCCACGATGTGCTTAGTGTGGTAAGCAGCATGCCGGGCAGTTATGAGGGATTGTCGGACGAGAGGTGATGCAAGCATAGCTCAGCCAGCGGGATCTGTAGCTGGTTCGTCATCATCATTTCGCCCCCCTGGGCAAGGTTCACAAGCACTAATGAGTCATGGTAAAGGCAGAGGCGGAGCATCTAGCTCGAGCGGTCCTCATAACCGCATTTATGCGTTGGTAGGATGACAGGATAAGGAGTCATCGCCTGATGTTATAACATGTATATTATCAGTCTTCTCATATGATGTATATGCACTAATTGACCCAGGTTCCACCTTATCATATGTTACTCCATTGGTTGCTAGTAAGTTTGGAATAAAATCTGAATTGGTTAAACCTTTAGAGGTATCTACACCTGTTGGGGACTCAGTGGTAGCTATGCGAGTATATAAGGGTTGTATAATAGTAGTTCATAGTCGATCTACTGTAGCGGACCTAATCAAGTTAGATATGGTAGAATTTGATGTTATAATGGGTATGGATTAGTTAGCTTCTTGTCGTGCCAACGTTGATTGTAGATCAATGATAGTCCGATTTGAATTTCCAGGGGGAGCCCGTTTTGGAGTGGAAAGGTAATACAGCGTCGCTGAGAGGTATATTTCCTATTTCAAGGCAAGGAAGATGATTAGAAAGGTCTGTATTTATCACTTAGTTCGGGTTCACAATATGGAAGTAGAGTCACCAACCATTCAGCCCAACCCTGTGGTTAATGAGTTTCCCGATGTTTTTTTGATGAACTTCCGGGTGTTCCGCCCGAGCGAAAAATTGAGTTTGCTATTTACCTACTACCAGATACTCATCCAATATCTATTTCTCCCTATAGAATAGCCCCTGCAGAGCTGAAGGAGTGTAAGGAACAACTAAAGGACTTGCTTGAAAAAGGCTTTATTAGACCTAGTACATCACCGTGGGGAGCACCTGTGTTATTTGTGAGGAAGAAGATGGTTCCTTACGGATGTGTATTGATTACAGACAGTTGAATAAGGTGACAATCAATAATAAGTACCTGCTCCCGATGATTGATTATTTTTTTGATCAGTTGCAAGGTGCCAAGTGTTTTTCAAAGATAGACTTGAGGTCCGGGTACCATCAGGTAAAGGTTAAGGAGGTAATATACCGAAGACAACATTCAGGACCAGATACAGGCACTTTGAGTTTCGTGTTATGTCATTCGGTTTGACCGATGCCCCAACAATATTCATGGATTTGATGAATCGTGTGTTCAGGCCCTTTTTAGATCTGTTCATAATTGTACTTATTGACAATATATTGGCGTATTCTCATTCGGAGGTTGAGCATGCAAATCATTTGCGTACTGTGCTCAGAGTTCTACAAAAAAGAAAGTTGTATGCAAAATTCTGTAAATGTGAATTCTGGTTGAACTCTATAGCTTTCTTTGGGCATATCATTTCGAGTGATGGTATCCATGTTGATACACAAAAGATTGAGGCAGTAAAGACTTGGCCTAGACCCACGACACCGACAAAGGTTCGTAGCTTTCTCGGTTTGGCAGGTTATTACAGGAGATTTGTAGAGGGATTTTCTTCCCTTTCAGCACCTTTGACAAAGTTGACTCAGAAGGGAGCAAAGTTTCAATGGACTGATGCTTGCGAACAGAGTTTCAGGCATTGAAGGACAGATTGACTTCTGCATCGGTTCTAACGCTCCCAGAAAGGACCGATGATTATGTTATCTATTGTGACGCCTTGGGCATTGGGTTTGGTTGTGTACTAATGCAGCATGGTAAGGTTGTAGCTTATGCTTCTAGACAATTGAGACAGTACAAGAAAAATTACCCGACCTATGATTTAGAGTTAGCTGCAATGATTCATGCACTAAAGATGTGTAGGCACTACTTTATGGCATTCATGTTGATATATTTAGATATCATAAGAGCCTCCAATATATCTTCAAGCAAAAGGAATTGAATTTACATCAAAGGAGGTGGCTGGAGCTACTTAAAGATTATGACGTTGATACTTTATACCATATGGGGAAGGCGAACATGGTAGCCGATGCCCTCAGACGTAGATCTATGGGTAGCATGTCATATTTAAATCCAGAGAAGAGGGGAATAACCCATGAGATTCATCATCTAGCTAGTCTTGGAGTTCGATTACTAGACTCAGGTGATATTTGAATTCCTATTCAGGATATGGCAACATCCTCGTTAGTAACTGAAGTGAAGGAACTCCAGTACGAGGATCCTGTGTTAGTTCATTATAGGGATACCACCCCTCAGAAGGAGAAGACACTGTTTGAGGTTAGAGAAGATGGGGTCCTCAGATATCGAGGAAGATTATGTGTCCTTAATTTTGCAGGGCTGCGCCTGCAGGTTATGGGAGAAACTCACTATTCTCGTTATTCTATCCATCCAAGAGCGACAAAGATGTATCATGATATCAGGGAAGTATATTGGTGGGACGGAATGAGAAAAGATATAGCAGAGTTTGTTGCTCAGTTTCCTAACTGCCAACAGGTTAATATTGAAGATAAAAAATCCAGTGGACAGACCATGGAGATTCCGACTTGGAAATGAGAAGTAATTAATATGGATTTCATCGTAGGCTTACCTCATACCCAGCGTTAGTTCGATTCTATATGGTTTATTTTTGATAGGCTTACAAAAGCAGCCCATTTTCTACCCATTAGGACTACATATTCCGTAGAGGATTATGCAAGTCTTTATATTAAAGATATAGTACGACTACATGGTGTCCCTGTCTCTATTATCTCAAATCGAGGAGCTCAATTTAGAGCTAACTTATGAAGGTCCTTCCAAAAAGGGTTAGGGACTTAGGTAAGTCTTAGTACAACATTTCATCCCCAAACATACGGACAAGCTGAGCGTACTATTCAGACACTTGAGGATATGTTACGAGCTTGTGTGATAGACTTCAAGGGTAGCTAGGATGATCATCTGCCGCTTATTGAGTTCGCATATAATAATAGCTACCATTCCAGTTTTCAGATGGATATATACGAATCTATTTACGGACGAAAGTGTAGGTTGCCTATAGGGTGGTTCGATGTTGGGGAAACTACATTAGTAGGACCAGAATTGGTACAACAGGCAATCGAGAAAATTAAGCTTATACAGAAAAGGCTATTAGCATCTCAAAGCCGTTAGAAGTCTTATGCGGATAATCGACGGCGAGACTTGGAGTTTCAGATTGATGGCTGGGTATACCTAAAGGTGTCATCGATGAAAGGTTTTATGAGGTTTGGTAAGAAAGGAAAACTTAGCCTTCGGTACATTAGACCATATAGGGTCATACGCAAGGTAGGCCAGGTAGCATATGAGTTAGACTAGCCTTCGGCTTGGAGTCTGTACATCTAGTCTTCCATGTGTCTATGCTTCGCAAATCTATCGGAGATCCTTCCAGATCGTGTCAGTTGACGAAGTTCAGGTCACAAAGCAGCTATCATATGAAGAAACTCCCATTGCAATATTAGACAGACATGTTCGGAGATTGATAAGTAAAGACGTAGCTTCAGTGAAAGTACTTTGGAGAAACAACAATGTGGAAGAAATGACTTGGGAGGCCGAGGAAGACATGAAGTCTAGATATCCCTACTTATTTCCTACTCCAGAGAAAGGTCCGGCTGAGACATCACAACCTTAAGGTACGTGTATGGATTCTTGTGTTAGTTATTTTCATATTGGTCGTGTGAGGCCATTGTCGTTATTGATGATTTTGGTCCTATGTGGCGTTGAATTATTGAGTTATACAGGAAGAGTTGGTAGGAGTATTGTTACAAAGGCGACCATGCCAAAGTTATATAGATCCCAGGGAGTAAAACATTCGAGCACGATGTTTCTAAGGGGGGAAGGATGTTACATCTAGCGTTCTCGTACGTTAAAGTTTCATCTTCAGTTAATCGACGTAGACTCGGGGATGAGATTATCTTGAGGTTAATGTATTTATGCTATTTATAACAAGCGATAAGTAAGTTCCATGAAGGGTAAAGGATACACGAACTAAAGGAAACGAGTTTCGTTGAAGGTTGTCGATTTGGGATAAAATACGGTATGAGCTATAATACCCAATATTTATGGACTAGTACCATACAAGGTACCATATGACTGTGATAGTATAATGTATAAAGTATCTTAAAAATGAATAGTATTTTTAGGTAATTTGAGATAATTCTTAATTATCTGGGTAATTGGTTAATTACCGGGTAACTGGACATTACCTAATCACCTAATAAGTGGATAAAGATTTAATAATTCCCACCCCTACCCCCACTAGGCAACAAGACACTACTATGGCCTATGACTCTTAGTCATAGTGGATTAGTGTCCATTTAAAGTTATAAGACACTTACGTGTAAGTAAGTGTAAGACCTTATAAAGCTTAGTTTTATAACATCACAAAATTTGGTTTCTTCCTAAAATCCTATTCAAGAAATTTTTAAACCAGAATTGGTTTCACAGACATTACGGTTCAAACTCCATCCAGCAATATTTCAATAAAATTCTTGCATCCAAACAATTCCAACGAGAATTGTTAGAACCATAGCAATTTAAGATTTTGCGGTTCTAAAGGAGTACGGTGCAATCATTTTCAAGAATATTATATGAATTTTTTTCTACTCCAGATATGTTAAGGCTATCCCTTCTTTCTTTTTGGCATGATCCAAATAATACAAATGAAACGAGCAAAAAACGCAATTTTCATAAATGACTCTATTCATAGAAATACTAGGGGTGTCTATATTCTTGATTCCCCATGTGAGTTATTATTATATCTTCGGTTCATGGATCTCAGAATGATACGTAGTTGATAAAGTTTATCCAAAAGGAATATTGAGATTATTAACATATTTTCATTGAATTCATTTACATGTACATTTACCCATGACCAGATGGCGTTATATACGCGTATATATGTATATTATATGGATATGGGATATGGGAAAAAGATTACGACGTTATATATGCTCCACCACCTGATCAATTGTTATATGTTGATGATGTTGCCCACAGTGGTCAAGACGATATGATGGGATGCCCTCAGAGGCTTAATGATATTATGTACACCTATACCTATGCATGACACGACATTTATATGCACGTGCATGACATTTTAAATGTTTCATAATTTACAAAGTTATTCAGACTTACAGATGGATTCCTTTATTCCATGTCTCATTTATGTCTTTTATGTACTGATTTTCATGCCTTATATACTCAGTACATTATTCGTACTGTCGCCCTATTTCCTGGGATCTGCATTTCATGTCCGCAGGTGCAGGTAGGCAAGTCGACGGTCCCCCTTCTTAGGATTCATGATAAGCGAGAGTTGACGTGCTCCACTTGATCCGAAGATGCTTTTGATTTTGGTACGATATGCTTGTAGACGTGGCTCAGTTCCGTCTTTGTACAATTGTACTTCTATTAGAGGTCTGTAGATATTTATGTATAGTTGGATAGTATGTGGCTTTGTTAGCTTCCATTTTCGGGTATATATAGTAGCCTGGCCGGCTCGCCCCACTGTATTTTCGCATGTATATGTACACATGTCTTTTGGACAGGTTTCCCTCGCATATGTTATTCATGTTTATATCTTAAACATATGCTTAAAGGTGTTCGACAGGTAGGACTCAGGCACCCATAGCGGCCCATCGGTTTGGGCCATGACATCGGAAGTGATTTAGTAGGTTTTGGTGTCGTTTGAGGAATTTGGAAGTTTGGAAGTTCTTAGGCTTGCATCCGAGGGTAATTTGGTGTTTTGATGTTTTTTTGATTGTTCTGAAGGTTCGACTAAGTTTGTATGTTGATATGTGACTTGTTGGTATTTTTGGTTGAGGTCTCGAGGGCCTCGGGATGAATTCGAATGGTTGACGGAGAGTTGGGAAGTGGAGTAAGGCAGCTGAAGTTGCTGCTTCTTATGTTTCCGCACCTGCAGAGTGGGAACCGCAGGTGCGATGATCCCAATACGCGGGAAGTGAACCGCAGATGCGGAATTTGGCGCAGCTACTCAGGATTGGCCGCACCTGCGAGGGGCTTGGCAAGAATCTCCAGGGTATCGCCAAACCAATACAGCTGAAACGTCATGGTACAATCTTTGGTCTTGGATATCAGTACACCTTGCAAGAATATCGGAATTAGTCACAACCATGGCGTGGTCCATAATACCCTCTTGAGCAACCTATGTCGCATCTGAATCAAACCTTCCATTAGAACAATATAATATGGGGATCAAAAGAAGAAGAAGCTTTGGTTGCGTTGAGGAATTTGTTTTTGCAAGATGATAATATGGATTGCTGTGTGATAGTCGAGGAGGAGGAGTAAGAAGGCCTAACTATTCAGACAGTGGAGAAGGGAGCATTTCTCAAGAACTGGACCACTACACCATCAAGGGCTCGACGAGGCCTGGGGTAGCAAGGCTGATAACATCATTTATTTTTGAAAACAATTTCTTTTTTGCATTTTGTTTTAAATAATTTTTTTTAGTGTTCCCTTTCGAATCAATTTGTTTGACATTTTAATGGCTTGATGTTTTATTATTACTATTTTCTTTCATATCTTTCTCCCTACATCATTACTATTTCTTATCTTGATGAACCAACGACTGTGACATGTAATGAGACAATGCAACAAAAGGACAGTGACTCAGAAGAAATAGAGGAAGAGGATGTAATACCTGAGGAAATTGTCAGAGAAGTGGAGAACTTTGAGAACAAGCCCAAGTCCAACCTGGACGAAACCGAGATAGTCAATTTGGGGGATTTCGATACCATCAAAGAAACTCACATAAGCATCCATTTGTCACCGTCAGAGAAGGAAGAATACACTCATTTCCTGAAAGAATATGAGGATATCTTTGCATGGTCATACGACGATATGACAGGGTTGAGTACATCCATAGTAGCTCACAAGTTACCTACGAATCCAATGTGTCCACCAGTGAAGCAGAAACTCAGGAAATTCAAGCCAGACATGAGCCTGAAAATCAAGGAGGAAGTCACCAAGTAGATCAAAGCCAAGGTCCTAAGGGTAGTTGAGTACCCAACTTGGTTGGCCAACATTGTACCGGTTCCAAGAAAGATGGGAAAGTCAGAGTCTGTGTTGATTATAGAGATCTAAACCGAGCAAGTCCCAAGGATGATTTCCCGTTGCCAAATATACACATTCTGATCGACAATTGCGCCAAGCATGAACTCCAGTCCTTTGTGGATTTCTTCGCGGGTTATCCACAGATTTGGATGAACGAAGAAGACACAGAGAAAACAACCTTCATTACACCATGCGGGTGTACTGCTACAAAATGATGTTGTTCGGTCTGAAGAATGTTGGGGCTACCTACATTAGGTCTATGAAAACTATCTTCCATGATATGATACATAAATAAATAGTGTATGTTGGCGACTTTATCATCAAATCCAAGAAGGCAACAAATCACATAGAAAATTTCAGGAAATTCTTTGACCGGTTGCGAAAGTATAATCTAAAGCTAAATCCTGCAAAGTGTGCATTTGGGGTTCCTGCCGGAAAGTTGTTGGGATTCATCGTCAGTCGCCGAGGAATAGAGTTGGACCCGTCAAAGGTTAAAGCCATCCAGAAATTACCACCACCAAAGAACAAGAAGGATGTGATGAGTTTCTTGGGACGCCTCAACTACATCAACCGTTTCATAGCACAGTCCAAAGTAATATGTGAACCAATTTTCAATATGCCGGTGAAAGATGCCGCAACCAGCTGGATCGAGGATTGTCAAAAGGCTTTTGACAAAATCAAGGAATATTTGTCCACACCGCCAGTCTTAGTCCCGCCAGAGCCTGGTAGACCACTACTACTCTACCTTGCAGTGTTAGATGGAGCTTTTGGTTGTGTTCTGGGATAGCATGACGAGACGGGGAGAAATGAGCATGCCATATACTACTTAAGTAAGAAGTTCACTACATATGAAGCACGATAATCTCTGCTAGAACGCACTTGTTGCGCTCTAACCTGGTTAGCTCTGAAGCTAAGACACTACTTTTGTTCCTATACTACATATCTTATATCAAGGATGGATCCCTTGAAGTACATCTTTCAGAAACCCATGCCTACTAGGAAGCTGGCCAAGTAGCAAATCTTGCTGAGTGAGTTCGACATCATCTATGTAACTCAGAAAGCAGTCAAAGGACAAGCATTGGTAGATCATCTTGCTGAAAATTCTGTAGGAGGAGAATACGAACCCCTCAAAAAGTATTTTCCTAACGAAGAGGTATCATTCGTAGGAGAAGACATTGCTGAAGCCTAGTACACTTGGAGAATGTTTTTTGATAGAGAGGCAAATTTCAAGAGAGTCGGTATCAGAGCCTTCTTGGTATCACAAACCGGTCAACATTATCCGATGTCTGCAAAACTCAGGTTCCCATGAACCAACAACAGGACAAAATATGAAACCTGCATATTAGGGCTCAACCTGGCTGTTGACATGAATATTCAGGAACTGCTGGTGATCCGTGACTTAGACCTATTGGTACATCAGGTACAGGTAGAATGGGCTGCCAAGAATACCAAAATACTACTGTATCTACATCATGTACAAGAGATGAAGAAGAGATTCATGAAGATAGAATTCCGGCATGTCCCCAGAATCCAGAATGAATTTGCAGACGCATTGGCCACCTTGTCATCAATGATACAACATCCAGATAAAAATTTCATCGATCCCATTTCGGTGAGGATCCATAATCAACCGGCATACTATGCTCATGTTGAAGAAGAAACAAATGGAAATCCCTGGTTCCACGACATCAAAGAATATTTGGCAAAAGGAGAATACCTACAGCATGCAAACCATACTCAGAAACGTACACTATGAAGACTATCCAATCACTTCTTCCAAAGCGGAGGAACCCTGTATAGAAGAACTCCCAATCTAGGTCTGTTAAGATGTGTTGACGCGAAAGAGGCTTCCAAAATTGCTCGAGGAGATACATGTCGGAACTTGCGGCCCACATATGAACGACTTTGTCTTAGCCAAAAAGATACTCGGGGCCAGATACTTTTGGATGACTATGGAAACAGATGGCATCCAGTATGTCCAGAAATGCAACCAACGTCAGATACATGCAGACATAATACGGGTGCTTCCAAACAAGCTTAATGCAACAAGTGCACCTTGGCCTTTTGCTGCCTGGGGAATAGATGTCATCGGTCTGATTGAACCCACTGCTTCGAACGGGCACATGTTCATTTTAGTGGACATCGACTACTTCACTAAATGGGTTGAAGCTGCATCTTACAAAGTTGTAACCAAGAAATTCGTTGTATATTTCGTCAGAGATCGGATTGTTTGTCGATTTGGGGTTCCAGAGTCCATCATCACTGGCAATGCCACCAATCTCAACAATGATATGAGGAAAGCCATGTGTGAAACTTTCAAAATCAAGCACAAGAATTCCACATCATACATGCCTCAAATGAATGGAGCTGTGGAGGCTGCCAACAAAAACATCAAGAAGATACTAAGGAAAATGGTAGAGACACACAAGCAATGGCATGAGAAATTACCAGTTGCCTTACTGGGATATCGTACCACAGTCCGCACATCAACCGGGGCAACTCCCTATCTGCTGGTTTATGGTACCGAAGTTGTCACTCCCGCAGAGGTATAAATTCCTTATTTGAGAATCATACAAGAAGCCGAACTCAGCAACGCATAATGGATAAAGAGTCGTTATGAGCAACTAGCTCTCATAGATGGAAAGAGGATGAATGTAGTATGTCATGGTCAGCTTTATCAGAATAGAATGTCCAGAGCTTTCAACAAAAGGGTCAAACCATGACAGTTCACAGCGGGACAACTGGAGCTGAAATGGATCTTTCCACATCAAGATGAAGCCAAAGGGAAATTCTCTCCCTACTAGCAAGGTCCTTACATGGTTCAAAGAGTATTGAAAGGATGAGCGCTCATACTCGCAGAGATGGATGGAGAAATCTGGCCGAAGCCTATCAATTCAGATTTAGTCAAAAGATACTACGTGTAAACAATATCTTTTTCTTTATATAATGTAAATTGAACTACACTTTACCTGATTCCCGTTTAAGAGGGGATACGTAGACAGCCCTGGGTTCGGTCACAAGTCAATAAAATTTCCATTTCCCCCACAATCAGAAACTGGGGCAGAATTTTGAGGAGGACCCTCAAAATTCCGAAGTAAGTCTAGCCAGCAGCAGTATGCTGAATCGCCAGAAAGGTCATCTAGTTAACTGAGGCAGAATTTTGAGGAGGGCCCTCAATTTGTACGGTAGAGGAAGTCGCAATGTCTCTAATAATGTCACAGTTACTGGTTCATTTAACTAATTTTACTACATATTACTATGTCTTTGAAAACTATACACGCATGCTTTTTTAAAATAAACTTTACTTTTTAGCCAAATGCTACCCCTGGTAACTTGAACAGGACCCTCGGACAGAGTGGAGCAGATCAAGCAGGCAGAGAGACGAACCAACCTCCTCCCACAAAACTCACAATTTTTCTTTGAGTTTAGGAATAATAAGCATCGTCGCAACAACACAATCGCTATGCACGAAACACATTGTCAGCTCAGAATACCTCACTCTTACTCTTACACTTGAATGAGGCTAAGCCCTGCCTCTTTATTTGCATAAGGCTAAGAACTGCCTTTTCTTTGCATGAGACTAAGCCTTGTCTCAATTCCTGCATGAGGTTAAGCCTTGCCTCCCATTTGCATAAGGTTAAGCATTGCCTTCTCTTTGCATGAGACTAAACACTGTCTCAATTCCTACATGAGGCTAAGCCCTGCCTCTCTATTTGCATAAGGCTAAGCATTGCCTTATCTTTGCATGAGACTAAGCCTTGTCTCAATTCCTGCATCAGGCTAAGCCCTGCATCCCATTTATATAAGGCTAAGAAATGCCTTCTCTTTGGATGAGACTAAGCCTTGTCTCGATTTCTGCATGAGTCTAAGCCTCCCCAATCTGCATAAGGCTAAGCACTGCCTTCTCTTTGCATGAGACTAAGCCTTGTCTCAATTCTTGCATGAGGCTAAGCCTTGCATCCTATTTGCATAAGGCTAAGCACTGCCTTCTCTTTACATGAGACTAAGCCTTGTCTCGATTACTGCATGAGGCTAAGCCCTGCCTCCCCAATCTGCATAAGGCTAAGCATTGCCTTCTCTTTGCATGAGACTAAGCCTTGTCTCAATTCCTGCATGAGGCTAAGACATGCCTCTCTATTTGCATAAGGCTAAGCACTGCCTTCTCCTTGCATGAGACTAATCCTTGTCTCAATTTCTGCATGAGGCTAAGCCCTGCCTCCCATTTGCATATGGCTAAGAAATACCTTCTCTTTGCATGGGACTAAGCATTGTCCCGAATATTGCATGAGACTAAGCATTGTCTCTCTTTGCATAAACACAGATATTTCTCTTGCATTGTTCTCTTCTCTCGGGCTAAGCTCTGCCCTTAACTTTACACAAGACTAATCTCTATCTTGTTGCCTCTAGCATCATGTCTATGTGCCTGATAACTAGGGATTTTACCTTATTTTACACTCTTTCTTGCTTATGTTTTGGATAAAAGTGTATACAAAATAGTCCCAAAGTCTTACTTGTTGTACTTGATTGCAGGGTTTGATAAAAAAGGGTGACAAATAGCCAAAAACCTTCTCAAAAAGGAGTGAAACATGCACAAGTACCAAGAACAAGCACAAGCAAGGTTCAACTGACCAGTGCAGACCGCGGTCCACTTTACGCGTTCCGCATTGAAGAGATTCAGAGAAGCAGTTTTGAAGGCAAAATCAACGCGGACCGCGGTCCAGCTCATGCGGTCCGCAGAGAAGAGATTCGGAGAAGCAGTTTTGAAGGCAAAATCATCGCGGACCGCGATCTAGTTTATGTGGTCCGCGGTGAAGAGATTCAGAGAGTGCGTTTTAAGGCCAAAACCAACGCGGACCACGGTCCATTTTACGCGGTCCGCACTGAGGAGATTCAGAGACCTTTTACCTTGAAGGCCAGGAGACCAACGCGGACCGCGGTGGCCAAGTTCAGAGGCCTAGTTTTTCAATCTAAGAGCCGCACCGCGACCGTAGTCCATTTTGTGCGGTCCACGGTGACCTCGCAAGGGTATTTTTGTCCAGAAAATTTGGCCTAGTATAAATAGTTTCTTTTCTTATTTTTAGGTCAGCTTTTGTACTCTGATATTATCAGGAGCTCGTGAATGGTTTTTCTTCAGCTTTTTGAGTAATTTTAGAAGGGTTTCATCATTGAATCTTTCAATTTTAGTTTATAATTCAATTATATGGGTTTTGCTTCATATATTTCTCTAATTTCTTCACTTATTATGAGTAGCTAAGCCCATTAGCTAGGGTTGTGGCTCAACCCTAGTGTGGGTGTTTAATGGGTCCTTTAAATTAAGGCTTAGATGTTTATGGGTATTTGGTATTTGGGATGATTTGTGGTTTTCATGTTCAAATTAGTGGTTGCAAACACTAATTAGTGTTCATTTGACTTGGGTTCTTCTTGAGAAAGAGAACTTGAGCCTAGAAAATCAGCCCAACAAGGAATTGGGACGAAATCAAGAGATTGATAGTCCCAATTAGCGGGTTAAACCTAGAGATAGTAAAACCCTACTTGAGCTAATATTGCTTGCATAATCTTGATACCCAATCGACCTCGAGTGAGGAAATTAGGGCAAAGCCACTCAAACTACCGAGAGGTATACAATGGCTAATTCTGTGCATTGGCTATGCCATGTTCCCTTTGCTAACATCTCTGCCTTAGGTATTGGATCCCGTTAAATATTCGCATAGGGAAAAGTCATAACCCTAGTGCCCTTTATCCATTAAGAAAATATTAGTTAGTTAAATAGGAAATTACCAATAGTATAAACCGTAGTATAATTGTCAAATCAAAAAGTATGAAAAGTGTAATTAAGAGCACTAAACACTACTAGATTACCTAGAAACTCAACTCCAATATTCATAACTCTCTGTGGAATCGATCCCGATACTTCGGGTAAAAGCTGCTCCGACCCTCATCTTGCTACTTTATAGTAGTGTAGGTGAGCGCCGATCACTTTTTGGCGCCGTTGTCGGGGAGTTATACGGTGTTGATTATCTGCGTGAATAGTGGTGTTAAGTGTTTTTCTTTCCTTTTTCGGTTAACGTGTGTGTTGAATCTACTCAGGTGCTAATGGCGGATCCTTTAGGAAACATTATTGCGGGGGAGGAGGTATATGACAACCAAGAAGATGAAATTAACCAAGTCACCTCCCAGACGGGGCCGACATGCCAATATTAATGAGGACATTCTAGACCCTCCCCCGCCACCAGCTTCCAGAGCTGCCCCTCGGGTCCTTCTAAACGAGGGGTATGCTAGTGCTATTGTCCCTCCTAGAATCCGGGCGGGAAAATTTTAGATAACAAATGTGATACTGACACTCTTAGAGCAGCGGGGCTATTTCACCGGAGCCGCCCGCAAAAATGTTTACAAATATTTGAAGGGCTTCGTGGATACCTGCTGAGGTAGTAAGCAAACGAACGTCTCAAAAGATGCCTTGAGACTGTGGTTATTCCCCTTCTCTCTTCGAGGGAAGGCTATTGATTGGCTCGAGCGGCTTCCTAACCACTCCATATCCACATGGGATGAGCTCACAGACAAGTTTATTGCAAACTCTTTCTCCCCTAGTCACATGGCGGTGCTCAGAGATGAAATATTGGCTTTTAAGCAAGAACCCAACGAGCCTTTGCATGAGATTTGGGAGCGCTACCGGACCATGGTTAAGGAATGTCCTAACAATGACATGACTGCCATGATTCAACAAACCTTCTACCGAGGAATAAACACTGTCAATCAATGTGTGGTCAATCAATTAGCCGGTGGAAATTTCATGAAATTGACTTACCCCGAGGCATGTGAAGTCTTAGATGAGATGGCTGACACATCGTCAGCATGGAAAAATAGAGCAAATGTACCTCAGGGTGAGTCCAGTGTCAATAGTCTTCACAAAGAACTTCAAGAACATGGGCAAGCAACTGCCGAGCTCACTACCACTATGAACCAACTTGCCAAGGCCCAACTTCAACAATTACAAGGGCCGAAGCAAGTAAATTCCATGAAGGGAGTGAATGTGTTGGTGAACCAAAAATGACCTCGGGGAAATCAAAAGCAAAGCAACAATGATCAAGGTGACAAGGACCAAGTGGGTATAGTCAAGAAGACCCATATGATGATCAAGAAGAGGATGTTATGTATGCTAATAATTACCAAAGTCAAGGGAACAATCAAAGCAACAATCAAAACTGGAGCAACCAAGGCAACAATCAAAGTTGGAGTAATCAAAGACAGAGAAATTGGAACAATAACAACAATTCACAAAACTGGGGGAACAACAACAACCAACAATGGGGGAACAACAATGATAACAATTGGAGCGGAGGCAATAACAACAACAATTGGGGTGGTAATGGTAACCGGGGGTCGAGCTTTCAAAGGCCCCCGATGTACCAACAACCAAGAAATCCACCCATGTACCAAGCTCAAGGCCAAAGCTCATCAAGTAATGACATGGTAAGAATTGAACAAATGTTCAAGCAAATGATAGAGCGCAACTCACAACACCTCCATTAGAAATCTTGAAGTACAAATGGGCCAAATTTCTCATGCCTTGAACACACGCCCAAAGGGAGCACTACCGAGTGATACCCCCAAGGGTGGGAACAATAATAATACCGGTCACGCCATGGCGGTGACCACAAGAAGTGGAAAAGGCGATGAAGCGAGTTCTTCTAGACAAAAGAGAATTGTTGTTGATGATGATGAATTGCCAAATGATGAGTTACCAATTGAAGTTGAGCAAGTGGTGAAAGAGTCAACTACTAGTGAGGTGAGAATTGATATCCATGATAATGGGGAGGATTTGCAAAGGGACGTGAACCCGTCTAGGGAACACGTGATTTCTATGCCGGAACCGATGGTCCCACAAGCTAAGGCACCATTGCCTAAGACCCCTCCTCCATATCCTCAAAGGTTGGCGAAGCAAAAGAAAGAGAATCAATTCAAGAAATTCATCGATAGGATGAAAAGTCTTTCCATCAATGTCCCTTTTGGTTGAAGCTTTGGAGCAAATGCCCGGGTATGCTAAGTTCATGAAGGACTTAGTCACAAAGAAGCGGCCTATGGAGTGCGAGACCATTAAGATGACTCACCAAGTGAGTGCCATAGTGCATTCAATGGCACTCAAACTTGAAGACCCGGGAGCTTTTACCATTCCTTGTACAATCGGGAGTGAGGATTTTGCTAAAGTTTTGTGTGACCTTGGAGCTAGTGAAAACTTGATGCCATACTCGGTCTTTAAAACATTGGGGATTGGGAAACCTAGGGCGACCTCCATGCGTCTTCAAATGGCGGATAGATCAATGAAGAGGCCCCTAGGGATAATTGATTATGTGTTGGTGCGGGTGGAAAAATTTATTTTGCCCGCGAATTTTGTCATATTGGATTATGAAGTGGATTATGAGGTCCCCATCATCTTGGGAAGGACCTTCCTTGCAACGGGGAAGGCCTTAGGTGACGTGGAGTTTGATGAGCTCACTTTCCGAGTGGGCAATGAAAAGGTTGTGTTCCATGTGTGCAAATCAATGAAGCAGCCCAACAACACAGAAGTATGCTCTTTCATGGACCTTGTCACCGAGGTCATTATTGATGATGCAAGCTCTATGATTAATGTTGAAGATCCAGTGGAGGATTGATGACATCGTGGTGGATGGTTTAATTGAAAGTACCAATTCCCTTCAAGGCATGAGTTCTTATTTCTATGGTCCCCGAAAGCTATCATTGGACTTGGAGAATCGGAAAACTCCTCCGACAAAGCCTTCAATCGAAGAGCCACCTACATTGGAGTCGAAGCCACTTCCACCACACCTCAAGTATGAATATCTTGTCCCCTATCGTACTTTACCTGTTATACTTTCATCTTGCCTGACCCAATTGCAGGTAGACTCCACTCTAAAAGTGCTAAAGAGGAGGAAGAAGGCCATATGATAGACACTTGCTGACATTCAGGGAATAAACCCCGCATTTTTCATGCACAAAATCATTCTTGAGGATGGATCAAAGCCTTCCGTAGAACACCAACGGAGGCTCAATGAAGCAATGCAAGAAGTGGTAAAGAAGAAAAATAATAAAGTGGCTTGATGCAGGGGTTGTCTACCTAATCTCGGACAGTGCTTGAACTTCTCCGATCCAGTGTGTTCCAAGAAACGGTGGTTTGACAGTGGTCCAAAATGACAAAAATGAACTCATTCCAACAAGAGCGGTCACATGTTGGCAGGTGTGTATGGATTACCGCAAGCTAAACAAAGTGACTCGCAAAGATCATTTCCCCCTACCCTTCTTGGATAAAATGCTTGATAGGCTTGCGGGTCGGGCTTTCTATTGCTTCTTGTATGGGTACTCAGGCTATAACCAAATCTTGATTGCCCCATAGGACCAAGAAAAGACTACCTTCACGGGCCCGTATGGTACATTTTCCTTCTCCAGGATGCCTTTTGGACTGGGCAATCTTTACTGATATGGTTGAAGACTTCCTATAGGTGTTTATGGATGACTTTAGCGTAGTTGGGGACTCCTTTGATGAATGTTTGAGCAATCTTGACAAAGTCCTCGCTCGCTGTGAAGAGACCAACCTAGTGCTAAACTAGGAAAAGTGCCATTTTATGGGGAAGAAGGGATCATGTTGGGCCACAAAATCTTGAGGAATGGAATTGAAGTGGACAAGGCGAAGATTGAAGTGATTTCTAAATTGCCACCTCCAACTTCGGTTAAGGGGGTCAGGAGCTTCCTTGGGCACGCCAGGTTCTTTCGGCATTTCATTAAGGACTTCTCTAAGGTGGTCAATCCTCTTTGCAAATTGTTAGAGAAAGATGCCAAATTTCACTTTGATGAGAATTTCATGAGTGCATTTGAATTGTTGAAGCACAAGCTTACCACAACGCCTATTATCACTGTGCCGAATTGGATCTATCCTTTTGAGCTTATGTGTGACTCTAGTGATATGGCAGTGGGGGCGGTGTTGGGCCAAAGGGTGAACAAGATCTTTCACCCCATCTATTATGCTAGCAAAACAATGAACTCGACCAAAATGAACTACACCGTCACCGAGAAGGAGTTACTGGAAATAGTCCTTGCGATGGAGAAATTCCATCCTTATCTTATGGGTGCCAAGGTCATAGTTCATACTGACCATGCGGCACTCCGGCATCTCTTGACCAAAAAGGATTCCAAAGCGAGACTCATGCGGTGGGTGTTGTTGCTATAAGAGTTCGACTTGGAGATTATTGATAGAAAAGGGAGTGAAAACCAAGTGGCCAACCATCTTTCCCGCTTGGACGAGCAGGTTGACCTAGTGATGGTCTTGAAATTGATTCCCTGATGAACAACTTATTTCTATGTCAATGCAAGAAATGCCATGGTTCGGGGACATTGCCAATTATATTGTCACCGGTGTTGTTCCTTTTGAGCTCTCTTCCAACCAAAGGAAGAAGCTTAGGAGGGATAGCATGGATTTTTATTGGGATGAACCATACTTATTCAAGATTTGCAATGACGCTGTCATCCGGCGATGTGTGCCCGAAGAAGAACAAGGATCGATTCTTGAGTCTTGCCACTCCTCAGCTTATGGTGGTCATCATGGAGGGGAAAGGACCGCCTCCAAAGTGCTAAGATGTGGTTTCTTTTGGCCTACCTTATACAAGGATGCTAGTGAGTTGGTGAAGCGATGTGATGAATGCCAACGAATGTGTGGCATATCCAAGAGAGATGAGATGCCTCTTACTACTATCCTTGAGGTGGATATCTTTGATGTATGGGGTATTGACTTTATGGGGCCATTTGTGAGTTCTTGTGGAAACACTCACATACTCGTGGCTGTGGACTACGTTTCAAAATGGGTTGAATCCGTGGCTTTGCCCAATAATGAAGCCCGGAGTGTGGTTGGTTTTCTGAAGAAACATATTTTCACAAGATTTGGGACACCCCGTGCCATCATCAGTGACAGGGGGGGGGGGTCTCACTTTTGCAATAGGGCCTTTGATTCCTTGCTATCGAAGTATGGAGTCAACCATAAGGTGTCTACTCCGTACCATCCTCAAGCAAGTGGCCAGGTGGAAGTGTCCAATCGTGAAATCAAGAATATATTGGCCAAGATAGTGAATGCTAACCGTCTGATTGGTCCCGGTAGCTTGATGATGCTTTTTGGGCTTACCGGACCGCCTTCAAGACCCCAATCGGTATGTCACCTTACACGTTGGTGTATGTCAAGTCTTGTCATCTTCCAGTGGAATTGGAGCACAAGGCACTTTGGGGTTTGAAGAAGTTGAATTTGGATTGGTACACAACTGCTAATCTCAGAGTAGATCACTTAAATGAGCTAGATAAGTTCAGATTTCATGCATACACTAGCTCCTCCTTGTACAAAGACAAAATGAAGTACCTCCATGACAAGTATGCCAAGGAACGAGAATTGAAGGTGGGAGACTTGGTGCTCGTTTTAAATTCTAGACTCCGTCTTTTTTCGGGCAAACTCAAGTCAAAGTGGAGTGGCCCGTTTGAAGTTGTATTGGTTACACCCTTTGGTGCTCTCGATCTCAAGAACAAAAATGGAGAGATGTTTCGAGTGAATGGGCACCGGTGCGAGCATTACCTTGGAAAATTTGAAGATAGCCACGTGGTGGCTTTGATGAAGCTCAATTGAACATGGTAACATGAGTCGTGCCGCGACGTTAAATCAGGCGCTTCTTAGGAGGCAAGCCATGTGTCTTTATTTTTGTTTTTCCTTAATTTTCTTGGTAGTATAGGACTTATATTTGTACTAACTGGATGTGGGATGTTGTAGGATTATTTTGATGCAGGGCACAAGGTTAAGTTGAAAATAACAGCTCTCTAAAGTTTGCAATGCGGACCGCGGTAAATTTTGTGCGGTCCGCGAAGCTATCTTACTAGAAATTTGCTCTCTGAAGTTTGCAATGCGGACTGCGGTGAATTTTGTGCAGTCCACAGAGCTACTTTACCAGGAAATTGCTCTCTGAAGTTGCCACCGCGGCTGCACTACCATTTTGTGCGGTCCGCGGTGGACCACTTTGGCCGCAATTCATTTTATGCGGACCGCAGTGGCCAATTGCTCAGATGTCCAGAAAGATTAAGGACCGCAGACTGCTATCATTTTATGTGGTCTGCGGTGGGGTAAGTAGTGTGGGTCCCAGGCCAAAAATCTATAACTAGAGCCTGAGGGCCTCATTTTACACTTTTCGCTCATTACCATCTCTATAGTAAAAATTTCCACTGTGCATCCCCTTGCTAATTTCAAGTGATTCATCTCATTCATCTCATCTTCATCCCACATCTAGTAAGTTTAATTTTGACTTCATAACTTCTTAATTTTATTATTTTCTTGTTTACTTAGTAGATTTTCTTCTTCTTTTTCCCCTTTTTCTTCTTTAATCCATTAATCATGTGTAGGATATGTTCATAATGCTTAATTTCTACCCATTGTCATTAATTACACTGATTAAACACCTAGGGTATCAACAATGGGTGCATTTGAACATGAATTAAAATTAAAATTGAAACCGTAGGTTGGGAATTAGTGCGGTCCGCAGTGCCTTAGTGCGGACCGCCGTTGTTTTTATGCGGTCCGCTGTGCTCATCTTTAGAGAAGTGGGTAGTCTGAACTCCACTTCAACGCGGACCGTGGTTCTTTTGTTGCGGTCCACAGTGCCTTAGTGCGGACCACGGTTGTTTTTATGCAGTCCGCAGTGACCCTCTTCAGAGAGGTGGGTAGTCTGAACCCCACCTCAACGCGGACCGCGGTCCTTTTTGTGTGGTCCATGGTCAGCCACTTCTGCAACTCAAAACCAATTTTCTGCTACTCTTTTTCTTCATGAACAAATACACTGCTTGGATACTAACAATATTTAAATGAATTGAACTTGTAGATTATGGTCCAATCAAGAGGTGGCGGCCGTAAACCAAGCGGAAAGGGTGAATACTCTAGGGGGAGAGGCAAGGGAATGATCAAACTAACCCCCAAGTCCGGCAAGCAGTAAAAACAACTAGAAAAATAATCCGGGCCATGGATAGAGCTGCTTCCCAATTGGGAAGTGAATATGCACCCTCCGGAGAGGGATCTGAGTCAGAGTCGGTACCAGAGTTTGTCCCAGACATCCCGGAGAGGTTCAGATTGACAAACGAACCTTCTGACTCCCTTCCTGCCCAAGCATCAGCACACTCTGAGTCGTCTAAGGGCTCAGATGTAGGGAGTGATCATGAATACTCTGCCTCACCCATAACTTCACTATCGGGTGAGCACTCCGAAGAAGAAGAAGCAGGGCATGAACCCCAAACAGGGGGTGAACCCCAAGTAAGGGGAGTTGAAAGAACAAGAAACCCTGAAGCCTGGCAAGATCGATTTGTGAGTGAACCGGCCTTTCACAAATTATGGGAATGGTGGTCGGAAAGGAAATTGATACTAGAGCGCAAATTCATCACACGGGGCCTTTTGCCGGACAACTGTCACGACCCCAAATCCTAACAGGTCGTGATGGCACCTATCGTGGAACTAGGCTAGCCAACCATCACATAACTACTCATTTGTTCTATTATAATATTTCAAAAATTAATAATAAGCAGCAAACAGAGTATAAAATAATTTCTTTAAGTCTTTACGCTCCAATAATAATCGAACAGTCTAAACAAATCTCCCAAGACTGGAGTCAACCGATCACGAGCATCTAAAAATAAGCTAACTCTTCTAATGTCTTAAACAATGTCTATGAAATAAATACTAATACTAATAAAGGAAGGGAAATGGAGAAGCTGTGGACGCTGGAAAGCTACCACGAAATCCCAAAGCTGACGATGAACGAAACTCGGATGACTACTGCTCCGAACCAGTATCTGGATCTACACACAGAGGTGAAGGGAGTAATGGTGAGTACGCCAACTCAGTAGTAATGAAAATAAATCACAGTCTGAGAAATAAGAAACACACAACATGGATACACCAATCCACAAAACAGTAAAACATCAAGTCTCCCTAAAGTATGCATCAAATACATAAGGTCGAAAACCAGTTTCAATAAAATCCTTTGAAAAACAAGTATATTTTCCAATATTTCTCAATAAAACTCTTAGTAAAATCAGTTTGAAAAATGAAGTGAATCATAGTCAAAACTCAGTGAAATATCATCATAAAACTGCCCCTCGGGCCATCACTCAGTATCAGCCCCGCGGGCAACCTCACTGTCACTCATGCCTCTCAATCACTCATCACTCGACACTCGCACTCAGTAGGTACCTGCGCTCACTGAGGGTGTGTACAGACTCCGGAGGGGCTCCTACAGCCCAAGCGCTATAAACAAGCCACATCATGTCATAAATTACTCTGATGAACTCGGCCTCTCTCATATCATAACATCCTCACAAGCATTGGCCCTCGGCCTCACTCAGTTAGACACTCTAAGCATGCCACTCGAGCCATGAATAAAACGGAGTTCTCGACCCAAAATAGTATTTCATTTCAAGAAAGAGTAATATTGTCAAATAAGAGTGTCAACAATTTCACAAGAAAGACTGAGTGTAAAATCATAATTTCAGAGTAGTGAGAATATCAGTAAAATAGCCCCAAGGGGTTAAAACAGATCGGCACTAGGCCCCAAACATGGCTTACAACCCAAGTATAACAAATCATAGTAATACTAATAACCACATGCTTTAAAAGCAGTTTCGCAACTCAATAGTTTCCCAAAAAGGAACATTTTTCAAATTTTCAAATTCGTGCACGCCCCACACTCGTCATTCAGTGTGTGCGTCACTCCAAATCCGTGAAAGGATGTAAAGTCCAGGGTTTCATACCCTCAGGACAGGATTTAAAGACATTACTTACCTCAAACTAGCCCGAAAAGCTACTCTGCAACCCGCTTCCCTCTCGTATCAACTTCCGAGTGCTCCAAATCTACTAAGATCAGATTTTTATCATCAAATTATGCTAAGGAAATGAATTCCAATTGAAAAATACCAATTTTAGCTCAAAACCTGAAATTACAAAAATCCGAACCCCGGGCCCGCATCTCGGAACTCGACAAATTTTATACCAGAATGTTCTTCATCATCTCACGAGTCCGTACATATAAAGAACGTTAACATCGGAGTTTGTTTGACAACTAAAATCATCTCTTAAAGGTCTCATAATCTCAAGCTCTAACTCCACCTTTTTCTACTGATTTTCATGAATTAAACACTGATATTTTTTTCCTTAATCACCTATAATCGAGTTTTAGGGTCCAAAATCCTTACCTCAACGAAGAACAATGATTTCCTCTCTTTAAAATCGTCTCAAAACCCTTTTCCCGTTCAAAAATGGTGAAAAAGTGGGTATTGGTCGCGGAGGGTTTATTTAAATACTATCCAGGGATTCCTTAATCACGATCGCGGAAAGACCCTGGCGATCGCGAAGAACAACTTCGCTGGTCCCCAAAATTACCCTACGCGATCGCAACCTACAGTCTGCGATCGCGATGCTCTACCCTTCACACCTACGCGATCGCGAAAACCAAACGCGTGACCCCAGACTCAGGCCTTCCAACTCTACACGATCGCGACCTGACATCACGCGAACGCGATGAACAAACTTCCAAAGCTACGCGATCGCGGACCTGACCCTGCGATCGTGAAGAACAAATTCCCCTGGCCACCAACAAGCCTGCGCGATCGCAAATTAATCCCTGGGATCGCGTACAATAACACCAGCAACAGAACACCAGAATTTTCAGCAGATTCCTAAGGCCAAAAATGCCCGTTAACCATCCGAAATAAATCCCGAGCCCCTGGGGACCCAACCCAACTATACCAACACATCATATATGATCATTCAAACTTAGTTTCACTCTCAAAACTCTAAAAATAACATCAAACCACCAAAATCTCGTCGGATTCAAGCCTAAGAACTTTAAAATTTCTAAAATCCACCAACGATGCCGAAACTATCCAAAACAACTTCGATTGACCTGAAATTTTGCAGACATATCCAAAATGATACTACGATTCTGTTCCAACTTTCGAAATTCCATTCCGACCCCGATAGCCTATTTTCCATTGTCGATCGGAAATCACCGAAAACTAATTTTCGCCAATTCAAGCCTAATTCTATACCGGACATCACAAAAATATTTCGAACACACTTCCAAGTCCCCAAATCACCTAAAGAAGCTATCCGAACCATAAAATCTGCATTCCGTGGTTGTTTACCAATAAGTCAACTCTCAACTGACTTTTTCCACTTTAAGGCTATTTTTAGAGACTAAATGACTAAACTCTCACTACAACCATTCCGATTCCAAGCCTACCAACTCTAGCACATCATAAATAGTATAACCAACCTATCCCAAGGCAATAACAGTAAATATAATGCATGTTCTACGCAACGACTGACCGGGTCGTTACATTACCCCCTTTTAAATAAACGTTCGTCCCCGAACGGGTCTAGAAACATACCTGGAGTCTCAAACAAGTGAGGATATCTGCTCTGCATCTCCTGCTCGGTCTCCCAAGTAGCCTCCTCCACTGGCTGACCTCTCCACTGTACTTTCACTGAAGCTATATTCTTAGACCTCAACTTTCTGACCTGACGATCCAAAATTTCTACTGGCTCTACCTCATATGACATATCACCCTCAAGCTGAACTGTGCTAAAGTTTAAAACATGAGACAGGTCACCAACATATTTCCTGAGCATCGACACATGAAATACCGGATAAACACTCGACAAGCCGGGTGAAAGCAAGTTTATAAGCCACCTCTCCAACCTTCTGAAGTACCTCAAAAGGACCAATAAACCGAGGACTCAGCTTTCCTCTCTTTCCGAACCTCATAACACCCTTCATGGGTGATACTTTCAGCAGTACCTTATCATCTTCCATAAACGACGCATCCCATACCTTCCGGTCCGCATAACTCTTCTGCCTAGACTACGCCGTGCGAAGTCGCTCCTGAATTAACTTCACCTTCTCCAACGCATCCTGAATCAAATCTGTGCCTAATAGCTTAGCCTCACTAGGCTTGAACCAACCAACCGGAGATCTACACCTCCTACCATATAAAGCCTCGTACGGAGCCATTTGAATACTGGACAGGTAGCTGTTATTATATGAAAACTCTGCTAGTGGCAGAAACTGATCCCATGAACCACAAAAATCAATCACACAGGCACGCAACATGTCCTCAAAAATCTGAATAGTCCGTTATGACTGCCCGCCGGTATAAGGATGAAATGTTGTGCTCAACTATACTTGAGTACCCATACCTCTTTGTACAACCCTCCAAAACTGAGATGTGAACTGAGTACCTCTGTCGGAAATGATAGAGACTGGAACCCCATGCAATCGGACAATCTCCCTGATGTAAATACTAGCTAACCGCTCCGAAGTATAAGTAGAACCAACAGGAATGAAGTGCGCGGACTTGGTCAATCTATCCACAATGACCCAAATATCGTAAAAACCCTTCGAAGTCCGTGGAAGCCCAACTACGGAGTCCATAGTGATCCGCTCCCACTTCTACTCTGGAATATCTAACCTCTAAAGTAATCCACCTGGGGTCTAGTGCTTATACTTGACCTGCTTGCAGTTGAGACACCGTGCTACATACTCAACAATATCTCTCTTCATCCGCCTCCACTAATACTGCTGTCTCAAGTCCTGATACATCTTCGCGGCACCCGGATGAATGGAATACCGCTACCTATGTGCCTCTGCTAATATCAACTCCCGAAGACCATCCACATTGGGCACACAAATACGGCCCTACATCCTCATAACACCGTCATCACCATCCCGACGGACCCTATCCTGAAGTACTAACAAATGCGGATCATCATACTACCGAGCTCTAATCTGATCATAATGAGAAGACCGAGAAGCCAGGCTAGCTAATAACCGCGGAGGGTATGACAAATCCAATCTCACTAACTGACTCGCTAAATCCTGAACATCAAGTGCTAAAGGTCGCTCTGCTGCTGGAAGGTAAGCTAGACTTCCCAAACTCTCAGCTCTGCGACTCAAACCATCGGCCACTACGTTGGCCTTCCCCGGATGATACAAAATAGTAAGGTCATAATCCTTGAGAAGATCTAACGATCTCCTCTGATGCAAATTCAAGTCCTTTTGCCTCAGCAGATACTGCAAACTACGATGATCAGTGAAAATCTCACACTGTACCCCATAAAACCAATGCCGCCAAATCTTCAAGGCATGAACAATGGCAGCTAACTCAAGATCGTGCACTGGATAATTCTTCTCGTGCACCTTCAACTGTCTAGATGCGTAGGCAATCACCCTACCATCCTGCATCAATCCCAAATGAACTCTAGAAGCTATACAATAGACTGTATAAGAACCCAAACCAATAGGCAAAAATAGTACCGGAGCTGTGGTCAATGCTGACTTGAGCTTCGGAAAGCTCTCCTCACACTCATCAGACCATCTGAACGGAGCACCCTTTTGGGTCAATCTGGTCAGAGTTGAAGCAATAGAATAGAATCCCTCCACAAAGCGACGGTAATATCCTTCCAAACCAAGGAAACTCCTAATCTCTGTAGCTGAGGATGGTCTAGGCCAACTCTGCACCGCCTAAATCTTCTTCGGATCAACCTGAATACCCTCACTAGACACCACGTGCCCCAAGAAAACTACTGAACCATGCCAAAACTCACACTTGGAGAATTTTGCATAAAGCTTCTCCTCCCTCAACCTCTGTAACATAACTCTCAAATGCTGAGCATGCTCCTCCTGGCTACGAGAATAAACCAGGATGTCATCAATCAATACAATGACGAAAGAATCAAGGTAAGGCTGAAACACGTTGTTCATCAATTGCATGAACGCGGCTGGGGCATTAGTCAGCCCAAATGACATAACCAGAAACTCATAATGACTATATTTGGTCCTGAAAGCAGTCTTCGGAATGTCAGAATCCCGAATCTTTAACTGGTGATACCCCGACCTCAAGTCGATCTTGGAGAATACCCTAGCTCCCTGAAGCTGGTCAAACACGTCATCAATACGAGGCAAGGGATACCGGTTCTTTATCGTAACCCTATTCAGCTGCCTATAATCGATACACATACGCATGGAGCCATCTTTCTTTTTCACAAACAACACCGGTGCATCCCAAGGTGACATACTAGGCCAAATGAATCCCTTATCTAAGAGTTCCTGAAGTTGCTCTTTCAATTCCTTCAACTCCGCTGGTGCCATGTGGTAAGGTGGAAAGAGATAGGTTGGGTGTCTGGCACCAAGTCAATACCAAAATCAATATCCCCGTCATGTGGCATGCCTGGCAGGTCTGCAGGAAATACGTCCGGAAAATCACGGACAACAAAGACAGAATCAACAGAAGGAGTCTCACTACTAATATCCCTCACAAAAGCAAGATAAGACTCACACCCTTTCTCAACCATACGCTGAGCCTTCA
This sequence comes from Nicotiana undulata, assembly GCA_005239495.1. Taxonomy (NCBI): domain Eukaryota; kingdom Viridiplantae; phylum Streptophyta; class Magnoliopsida; order Solanales; family Solanaceae; genus Nicotiana; species Nicotiana undulata. The sequence continues at coordinate 32,552 of ML290594.1, read as the reverse complement.
AATAAGAAATCACTCTACTAGGCACATGCTCTATAGACCCTCTCCACTCAACTCTCGGAACTCCGGGCCTAGATAGGGTCACGGTCTTAGTGTGACAAACAAGAATAGCATGACATGGGGATAACGAATCCATGCCCAGTATCACATCAAAATCAACCATACTGAGTAACATCAAATCCACTCAGGTCTCCAGATCCCCAATAAATATAAGACACGACCGATACACACGGTCCACAACAATAGTATCGTCCACCGGAGTCGAAACATGGACACACGTAACTAAAGACTCATGGGGCATATTCAGAAAGTGAGAAAAATAAGATGATACATAAGAGTACGTGGAACCAAGGTCAAATAAAGCCAAAGAATCACTATGACAAGCTGAGATAGTACCTGTAATCACCGCATCAGAGGCCATAGCATCAGGCCTAGTCGAAAGTGCATAAATACGTGGCTGGCCTCCACCTGCTCGACCTCCCCCTCTAGGGCGGCCTGTAGCTACCTGACCACCACCCCTGGCTGCCTGGGTAGGTGGTGAAGTGACTGGGGCTGAAGTCGAGGGCTGAACCCTCTGCTGAGATGAACTACCAGGACGACGGGGACACTGCCTCCACCCATGTCCGAACTCTCCACACTCAAAACAACCATCTGGAGCTGGAGACTGAAGAGAACCCTTACCACCATGATAACCACCGGATGAACCATGCATAGAAGAACCCTGAAATGATGATGCTCTGGAGGAACTATGAGCTGGAAGAGCGCAAAAATTCAGAGAAGCAGTTTTGAGGCAAAACCAACGCGGACCGCGGTCCAGTTTATGCAGTCCGCAGTGAAGAGATTCATAGAGTGATTTTTAAGGCCAAAACCAACGCGGACCGCGGTCCATTTTATGTTGTCCACACTCAGGAGATTCAGAGACCTTTTACCTTAAAGGCCAGGAGACCAAAGCGGACCGCAGTCCATTTTGCGCGATCTGCGTCGAAGCCACCGCGGCCGCGATGCATTTTATGCGGACCGCGGTGGCCAAGTTCAGAGGCCCAGTTTTTCAAGCTAAGAGGCTCACCGCGATCGCAGTCCATTTTGTGCTGTCCGCGGTGACCCCGCAGGGGTATTTTTGTCCAGAAAATGCGGCCAAGTATAAATAGTTTCTTTTCTTATTTTTAGGTCAGCTTTTGTACTACGATATTATCAAGAGCTCATGAACGGTTTCTCTTTAGCTTTTTGAGTAATTTTAGATGTGTTTCAACATTGAATCTTTAAATTTTAGTTTATAATTCAATTATATGGGTTTTGCTTCATTTATTTCTCTGATTTCTTCAGTGATTATGAGTAGCTAAACCCATTAGCTAGGGTTGTGGCTCAACCCTAGTCTGGGTGTTTAATAGGTCCTTTAAATTAAGGCTTAGATGTTTATGGGTGTTTGGTATTTGGGCTGATTTGTGGTTTCCATGTTAAAATTAGTGGTTGCAAACACTAATTAGTGTTCATTTGACTTGGGTTCTTCTTGAGAAAGGAATTGGGACGAAATCAAGAGATTGATAGTCCCAATTAACGGGTTAAACCTAGAGATAGTAAAACCCTACTTGAGCTAATATTGATTGCATAATCTTGACACCCAATTGGCCTCGAGATAGGCAATTAGGGCAAAGCCACTCAAACTACCGAGAGGTATAGAGTGGCTAATTCCGTGTATTGGCTATGCCATGTTCCCTTTGCTAACATCTCTGCCTTAGGTATTGGATCCCGTTAAATATTCGCCTAGGGGAAAGTCAAAACCCTAGTGCCTTTTATCTATTAAGAAAACAACCAAAAAGACATTAGTTAGTCAATTAGCAAATTACCATTAGTATAAACCGCAGTATAATTGTCAAATCAAAAAGTATGAAAAGTGCAATTAAGAGCACGAAACACTACTAGATTACCTAGAAACTCAACTCCAATATTCATAACTCTATGTGGAATCGATCCCGAATCTTCGGGTAAAAGCTGCTCCAACCCTCATCTTGCTACTTTATAGTAGTGTAGGTGAGTGCCGATCAGCGCCTCATGGGCTGAAATATAGCCAACTTGTCCGAAGGCGTCATCGTCTGAAGGCATCATACTCATAGCCGGAAGACATCATGCCATGGCCTGAGGATCTATCAAACTTGCACATCATTATTCAAAGGCGTCATGATTCGGATGCACCATCGCCATGGCCCGAGAACATCATTTCATGGCTTGCTAATCCCTTACCGCACGATTCATGGCTTGGGATATCATGGTCTAAGGACGTCATCCTTACCGTCCAAAGACAATCTTTATGGTCTGAAGGGAATTTGCATCATGTCTAAATTTACGCAATAATTTATACATATGTGCTTGCAGTATATTTTTGTAGATTTGCAGGTAATCCAGAAAGTTACCGTTATTCCAACAGGAGCAACCCCGCTCCAATTCCTATTCATATCCTTCAAATTATTTCAAACCTGACCGTTCATCATCTGTTACCCAGTCTCATTTACCCGTAACCGTTTCGAACCCTAAGTAATCCTAGTCGGAACCTTTTTGTCCGTTTTTGCAACAACTCTATTGCTTTATTTAACTGTTGGATCCTGAACTACGCACGACCTGATTTCTGTAAAACCAGTGATATGTAGGCAGCTCAGAAATCGGAGTGCAGCCTTTATCTTTTGAATCACCTTGTTCGGTCAAAATTGGTCATCATGTCTTTACCTGACAACTCTTTCATCCTTCCCGTGTAAAGAGGGTCAGCTGCTGATACCCATTTTTTCCTTCATATATTCTTAAACATACATATGTACCTTCAAAATAGTGCATGAGAATTATCAAGTATTTTTCCATAATTTTCTATAATTTTTAAAGGCTTTTAATCAATTTATCCCTGCATTTTGTTATATAAGTAATTATTAAGTGCTTCAAAAATAGTTTTATAATGATTTATTATTTAATTTTTATCATTTATATTCATATTAAGCTTTAAACATTTTTTATGTATAATTATATTTGCATCTTTAGGCTAAAATTGCATATTTTGCAGTAATTGCACATATATGCATAATTACATTATATACACAGAAAAATGATTTTTTATATTTATATAATGTTAAGTGATCGTTTTAAATCATTTTCATGCGCAAATGATATTTTTATAAATTATTTTACTGATTTAATTGGGTATTTAAAATCTAGCCCTTTTCCTTAATTAATTTTCGGACCTAGCCCAATCACTTACACCGCCCATTACCCTAGCCCAATACACCCGCCCAATACCCCCCATATTCAATACCCTAGCCCAATACACCCGCCCAATACCCCCCATTCAAACCCAGACCCATTCTCGTTCAAACCTTGACCTAATTCCCTCTTTTAAATCCCAGTCTTTGATCTCTGAAGATCAACGACTCACAATCACCCAACCCCTTTAAACTGACCTACTCGTCTAACCCTAACCCATTTCCACCTACCCGCCGCCCTCAAACTCTCTTATCTCCCTCCCCCTTCTCTTTTGAAACCCTAGCGCTGTACTCCCATCTCCCCTATGATTCCAACCCAGAAATGGAATCACTTGGTGATTTCCTACCGTATTTGATCATATTTCCTCACCGGCTACCCATTTTTGGTGTTACCTAATTTTCTTTCCTCAAATGGCAAGAAGATCCTGTAGAGATCGAACCCAGTCTGGTTCAAATCTCTAACTTACTGTTGTTTCCATCTATGTTCATCAACTTTTCTATGTGAGTACGAATATTTTTCATATCTTTCACTGATTCATACCTAACCTAAAGTTAGGGTTTTCAGATATTTGATTCAATCCAGATTTGGTTCAACTTTAGTTTATTTTAATGTTATTTTCGTCTATATTCACTTTGTTACTCACAAATCTGCCTATTTTTTCGTTAAATCTTTTACTTACCCAAATTAGGGTTTCAAACCTTTTTTAATCAAACCTGATTTGGTTCAATCCTATGTTTTTCTTTAATAACTCCCTGTCTATGTTCTTTTATTAAAATATACGATTCTTTGCCTTCATTTCTCTATCAATTTGTGTTTATTTAAAATTAGGGTTTTCCAGATCTTAGTTGAATCAAATATAGTTCGATTCTGTTTATCGTTTGAATAAAACTCTTGTCTATGTTCATTATGTGATTATTGTGCTGATTTTATGGTTTTCCTTTTTGATTATTCTCCTGTCTACCTTATGTACCTTATTTTTGCCGATTTTTTGGTTTACTGAAAATTAGGGTTGGAAATCTTCTACTGATTTCTGTTTACTCTTTCCTTTCTTGTATGATACTGATGCTTCCATTATTTCCTTACCTTATTTTTTTTGAGACTGCCTATTAATTGATGTTTTCCTTATTTTGAATGGTACTCGCTTGATTACACGTTGTTATACCTGTTAATTGACTGAAATCTGACTTCAATTGATTCTGGAAATTATTTTCTTTCCTTATTGGTGTATGCTGGATTTCTTCCCTTATTTTTCTGCCTAATTGAATATTATTTAAGCCCTTTCCCCTCTCCCCTTTAGAAGAAGACTCGAACTCTTACTCTCACTGAATAAACTTAGTTATTTTACTCTGATTATGTAGTTATTATTTCTGGTCTTGGCCGGCTGAAAGCCAAGGCCAAGTGATTCTGGAATTTAAGGGTTGTGGTATATTTACTTTCTTTCTTGCTTAACCGGTAATCCTTAAACTCTTGTCGTTTCATTCTCCATAATCAGTATTACTTGAACAATATGTCTTGAACCTTACTTTTAGCATGATTCTGCTTTTTATGCTCCCATGACTCTCTTCTAATCTTATGGTTAATACTGTTAGTGTAAGATTAGTTATTTTTGAATAATATGAATCCTTATGTAAGTTACCTTAATATCTAACTTGTTTCCATGCATTGCTTTCTAATCCTGCACTTTTTCTGAACTTTGCATTCCTTAAGACACTACTAGCATGAAACTAGTTAACATATTCTAACTTTGCAAATCTGTGTTGTTACTTAACTCATGTGTCCTACCAACTTGTTTGCCTTAACATTTCTTCTAAATGCCTATGTGATTAAGAAATGATTGTCTAAATGTCAACATGTTTGCTTAATGTAATTAGGTCTTCTCTGAATTAACCTGTTTGAAACTATGTACTTTGCAAACTTTGCAGTTCTACCTGCAATTCTGTGTTCTAAACCTTGTTTCTTCTGAAATCAAACTATTTTGAAATCTACCCCCTACTTTCTTTTATATAGTGATTTTTAAAACCTCCTCTCTTAGTCCCTTAGGTTCTCAACCACCTCACTGTGAGCACTGCTCAGGGGTCCACATGAGACTCCTGTGAACTCTGACAATGGGAAATGGTTTTCCAACCTCTTATGAGCTATCTTCTGTATGTGTGGTTCTGGTGTGAGCATTGCCCTGGGTCCCTAAGGTCCTTGGGAACTTTGACATACTGGATACTTGGTTCTAATGTGCTATGGATGAATCACTATGTTGTGCCTCAAAGATGTTATGGTTGGATGATAACGAGTGATTTATACTACTATTTGCTCCCATTTTCTTAGGTTTTTGAGGTAACAATTGGCTTAATTAACCCCACATTTTGATGCAAGTGTTTTGAATTGCAGGAACTGAGTGGATTTGTAAATATTGATCCAAAAGACCTCAAAAAGAAGCAGAACTTGCAAAATTCCAGGACCCGGCTAACTCGCTGCAACGCTCATATTTCTGCTGCAGCATTTGTCCCATCGCTGCAGCAGATTTCTCTTCACAGCCACGTTGCAAACTTCAGAGAGCTATTTTCCAAGGCCATCCAAAGCGCTGTCTGTGCCACTTTTCTGCTGCAGCGGTCCATCTACCGCTGCAACTCTCAATTATCCACTGGGAGCATTCAAGGAACTTTAGATAGTTGACAAACTTGGGTATTCATGTTTCCGCGATCAGCGGTATTATTCCGATGTCGCAATCCAGCCACCGCTGCAGCCCTCTAATATTCCGCTGGGCACGAAGTTGAAGATCCAGAGATATATAAAGTTCAAACTCGCTGCAACGGAAGCCTCTTCGCCCCAGCGCTCAAAATTATGCTGGGAGTGGATTCTCCGTAGGGGCATTTTTGTCCAGTATTTTCGGCCATGTATAAATAGATCTTTTCTTCATTTTTAGGGTATCAACCGTTTGGAGAACATGTGAATAGTACGTTTTAGCCATTTTGAGTCATTTTAGCATAGCTTTAACATTAGTTCTTCAATTAGTATCTTGTAAATTACAATTATGAGCTTAAATTCATTTTCTACTTGTGTTTCTCCTTCATTCATGAGTATCTAGACCCATTATCTAGGGTTATGACCCAACACTAGTGTGTGTAATTAATGTGTTTTCAATTTTAGAGTGATTTTTTATATGGGTGTTTGGTATTTAGCTTAATTTGTGCATAAATCTCAGAATTAGTGGTTGCAAAAACTAATTCCAGCCTTCATGACTAGGGTTACTCTTGAGAAAGATAACCCAAGTCTAGGTAATTAGGCTAACAAAATATTAGGGTGAGCTCAAGAGGTTGATAGCCCCAGTAAAAGGGTAGATGCTAGAGATAGTTACACCTGATTTTAGCCAATTCATGCGGTTCGTGGAAACACCCAATTGTGCTTGAGAAAGCCAATTTTGTGCAAGTCACCCATATTACCGAGAGGTAGTGGGTGAGTACCTTAGCATGAGGTTATGCCATGAATCCCTATTTCACAATCTCATTCTATATTTTAGACCCGTTAATTGCTCACCTAGGTGTAATTAAGAAAATCTTCAAAAAGAAATTAGTTAGCTAGTTCGTAATTTCAATTAGACCAAAGCCATAGTATAATTGCAAACCCTTTTTATGAGAAGTGAATTTAAAAACATGACATACCACTAGGTCATCCAGGAACTCAGCTCCCACATTAATATCTCCCTGTGGATATTGATCCCGACCCGTTCGGGTAAAAGCTGTATTGGCCCCTGCCTTGCTACTCTTTAGTGGTATATGTAGGCGCCGATCACTTTTTGGCACCGTTGCCGGGGAGTTATAAATGTGTTGATTATCTACTTGAATATTGGTGTAGAGTGTTTTTCTTTCCTTCTTTTGTTAACTTGTGTGTTGAATCAATTTAGGTACTCATGGCGGATCCTTTGGGTAATATTATTCCGGGGGAGGAGGTGTATGACAATGGAGAAGATGAACTAAATCAAGTACCACCTCCAAGACGGGGCCGACATGCCAATGCTAATAATGATATCCAGACCCTCCCCCACCTCCACCTCCCAGAGTTGCCCCTCGGATGCTTCCAAACAAGGGGCACGCCAGTGCTATTGTCCGACCTACAATCCGGGCGGGCAACTTTCAAATCACAAATGTGATGTTGACACTCCTAGAGCGGCGTGGATACTTCAGGGGAGCCCCCCCACCAAAATGCTTACAAGCATTTGAAGGGCTTCGTGGATACCTGTTGGGGAAGTAAGCAAACGAACGTCTCAGAGGATGGCTTGAGGCTTAGGCTATTTCCCTTCTCTCTCTGAGGGAAAGCCTTGGATTGGATTGAGCGACTCCCTAACCATTCCATATCTACATGGGATGAGCTAGAAGACAAGTTCATTGAAAAAATATTCTCCCCTAGTCACATGGCGGCGCTTAGAGATGAGATATTGGCTTTCAAGCAAGAGCCTAATGAGCCTCTCCATGAGATTTGGGAGCGCTACAGGACCATGGTAAATGAGTGTCGAAACAACGACATGACTGAGGCCATGATACAACAGACCTTCTACTAAGGCATAAATGCCACCAATCAGTGTGTGGTCAATAAATTGGTTGGGGGCAACTTCATGAAGCTACCCTACAATGAGGCATGCGAGGTCTTAGATGAAATGGCTGACACTTCGTTAGCATGGAAAAATAGAGCAAATGTGCCTCAGGGTGATCCAGGTTTTAATGGCCTTCACAAAGAACTTCAATAACATGGGCAAGCAATTGCCGAGCTTACCACCACCATGAATCAACTTTCTAAGGCGCATCTTCAACAATTACAAGGGCCGAAGCAAGTGAATTCTATGGACAAGGTAAATCTTTTGGTGAACAAGCGAAGACCTCGTGGAAATCCTATGCAAAACAACAATGTTCAATGTGACCAAGGAGCGAGTGGGTATAGTCAAGAGGATTCTTATGATGATCAAGATGAAGATGTAATGTATGCCAACAATTTTCAAGGGAAAAGGAACAATCAAGGAAACAACCTAAATTGGAAAAATCAAAGGCAAAGCATTTGGAACAATAATAAAAACTCAAGCAATTGGGGGAACAACAATCAACAATGGGGAGGCAACAACAATAATAATTAGAAAAATAACAACAATTGGGGTGGAAACGGTAATCGGAGGTCAGGCTTTCAAAGGCCTCCGATGTACCAACAACCCAACAATCCACTTCCCTATAAATCACAAGGCCAAGGTTCCTCATGTAATGACATGGTTAGGATTGAGCAAATGTTCAAACAAATGATGGAACGCAATGCGGACTCGGATGCTCAACTTGCCTCCTATAACACCTCCATTCGAAATATTGAAGTGCAAATGGGATAAATATCTCAGCCTTGAACACACGCCCGAAGGGAGAACTACCAAGTGATACGGTGGTGAACCCCAAGGGTGGGAACAACAACAACAATACCGGTCACGCCATGGCGGTGACCACAAGAAGTGGACGAGACGGTGAGTCTAGTTCTTCTAAACAAAAGAAAGTTGGTGGTGATGATGATGACTTGCCAAATGATGAGGTTCCGATTGAGGTTGAGCATGTGGTGGAAAAGCCGACAACTAGTGAGGTGAGGATTGATATTCATGATCATGAGGAGGAATCTCAAAGGGACGTGAACCCGTCTAGGGAACACGTGATTGATATACCGCAGCCGGTCGTACCAAAAGCTAAGGCACCATTGCCTAGGCCTCCTCCTCCCTATCCTCAAAGGTTGTCAAAGAAAAAGAACGAGAATCAATTCAAGATATTTATCGACATGATGAAGAGCTTATCCATCGATGTCCCTTTGCTTGAAGCTTTAGAGAAAATTCCCGGGTATGCCAAGTTCATGAAGGACTTGGTCACAAAGAAAAGGTCAATGAAGTGCAAAACTATAAAGATGGCTCACCAAGTGAGTGCAATAGTGCACTCAATGGCACCCAAGCTTGAAGACCTCGAAGCATTCACCATTCCTTGTAGTATTAGTAGCGCGGATTTCGCCAATGCATTGTGCGACTTGGGAGCTAGAATCAATTTGATGCCATATCTGGTCTTCAAAACCTTTGGGATTGGTCAACCTAGGGCTACTTCCATGCGTCTTCAAATGGCGGATCGATCTATGAAGCATCCTTTAGGAATCATTGATGATGTGTTGGTGTGGGTTGACAAGTTTATTTTGCCCGCGAATTTTGTTATCTTGGATTGTGAGGTGGATTGTGAAGTTCCTATCATCTTGGGAAGGTCCTTTCTTGCAATTGGGAAGGCCTTAGTAGACGTGGAGGCCAATGAGCTCACCATCCGGGTGGGCGATGAAAAGGTTGTGTTCCACGTTTGCAAGTCAATGAAGCAACCCAATAGCATGGAGGTATGTTATTTCATGGACCTTGTCATCGAGGTCATTATTGATGAAACAAGCTCAATGATAAATGTTGAAGACCTCGTGGAAGCAGCTTTATTGAATCATGATGATATTGTGGTGGATGGTTGTCACGACCCCAAATCCTAACAGGCCGTGATGGCGCCTATCGTGGAACTAGGCTAGCCAACCATCACATTACTATGCATTTGTTCTCATTTAACAGTTCATAATGCAAAATAAACAGCAATTCAATAAAGAATAACTTATATAGGTCTAACGCCCCCAATAATAACCTAACAACTCTAAACATCCTTCTAGAACTGGAGTCAATAGTCATAAGCATCTAAGAATAATCAATCTAACTCTAATAAAACTATAGTATAAGTCTCTGAATCAAGAGCTAAAACATAATAAGGAAGGGAAATGGAGAAGCTGTGGACGCTGGACAGCTACCTCGAAATCCCGTGACTGCTGCTAGCGAACCTGCGTCAGCTACTGCTGCGAGCTCGTACCTAGATATGTGCACAGAGGCACAGGGAGTCTTTATGAGTACGCCAACTCAGTAGTAATGAAAAGAAATCACAGTCTGAGAAATATAAAGCACACAAACAGATACACCATTTCACAACAACCAGTAAAATATCAAGTCACCAAGTAGTATTTAGAAATTTCATAAGTTTGAAATCAGTTTCCAGAAAACCTTTGAGAACAAGTAAATATCAATATATCTCAGTGAAGTCCTCAGTAAAACTCAGTTTGAAAACAAAGTGAATCATAGTTTGAAAACTTAGTAAAATCAACATAAATCCGCCCCTCGGGCCAAAATCAATTATCGTAACCATTGCCCTTAGGCACTCTCTCGATCACTCAGTATCAGCCCCGCTGGCAATCATCATCACTCAATCGGTACCGGCACTCACTGGGGGTGTGTTACAGACTCCGGAGGGGCTCCTACAACCCAAGCGCAATAATAACATAAGGCCTGGAAGCCTTCTCATCTCTCTCATGAGGCCTGGAAGCCTCCTCACATCACTCATAAGGCCTGGAAGCCTCCTCACATCTCTCATAAGGACTAGAAGCCTCCTCACCTCTCTCATAACGCCTGGAAGCCTCCTCACATCACTAATAAGGCCTGGAAGCCTCCTCACATCACTCAGTCAGACACTTTCAATTAGCCCTTAGGCCATAAAAAAACCGGGTTCTCGACCCAAAACAGTGTTTCATTTTTCAATAAATAGTATCAAAATACTCTGAGTGTCAAAACCATTTATCAGGAAAAGACTGAGTGTAATTCACAACATATCAAGTGAGGAAACACAGTAAAACAGTCCCCCAAGGGGTAAACAGATCGGCACTAGGCCCCAAACACGGCTTACAGCCCAAAATCATATCATAATAAAATAGTACTAATTAAGCATACGCTTAAAAGTCGGTTTAGCAACTCGATAGTCGCCTAAATATGAAAGATGTTTCCAAAGTTTCCACCTTTTTATTTCAAAACCCGTGAAAGGGTGCATAGTTCGGGGTTTCATACCCTCAGGACAGGATTTCAAGACATTACTTACCTCAAAACTAACTCGNNTATGATTAAGGAATAATTTCCAATTGAAAAATATCGAATTTAACTCAAAATCCGAAACCGGTCAAAACCCGACCCCCGGTCCCGCGTCCCGAAACTCATTAATTTTTACAAAAAATTTTCTTCATCTTCTCACGATTCCGTACATATAAAGAACACCAAAATCGGAGTTCGTTTGACCCCTCAAATCGACCCTTGAAGGTCTCATAATCTCATGCCCCAAAATCCTATTTTTCTACTGTTTTTCATGAATTAAAGGCTGAGATTATGGTCTTTAATCACCCATAAATGAGTTTTAATAATCCAATTACTTACCTCAGCGATACCCAATGATTTTCTCCTTCAAGAATCGCCCAAAAAGCTCTCCTCCGCTCAACAATGGTGTAAAAGAGG
>ML290594.1:0-12830 GCA_005239495.1 Nicotiana undulata | reverse complement strand
CCCCCCCCCCCCCCCCCATCCCTGTTAACAAAAAAATAAATTGAGTATTTTATTTGTCTAAATTATTTTGTTCCTCTTAGACTAATTCTCTTAATTCAAGTTCGGTCGGGAACTCGAAGAGTGCCTAACACCTTCTCTTTGAGGTAATTTGAGCCTTTACCCAATATTTGGTGGCGTTGACTAGTCAAGCAGAGTCATTTGCAAATAGGTGCCCTAACGCACCTTAATTCGTTAGGTGGCGACTCTCTAAATTCAATTCCTTACCCTCTCAAAAAGGAGTTGTCCCAAAAATGTCGAAACCCGATTTCGCGAGAAAAAGGGGGCGCGACATGCATTTTTGTTGCACATGCACATGTATGACTAGTGTCCTAGTTGGGCGCAGCGGTATGGTTGATTCAGAGATTTGGGTGAGCTGCATCTCTCGAGACGATCCGCAGCCAGCAGAGTCCCCTTTAGAGTATTATATTTCCTTTGTCCAAATTTGTATTCCGGACAAATGTTGTAATTCATGTATATTTATTAATTGATGCTCATGCACTTATGACACCGGGGTTTGGGACGACTATAAGATTTATTCAGTATTTGAATTTGTTAAAGACATCATTTACTCAGTGAAGTTCATTAATTATTATTTAATGGAATGAAAAAAAATGATTTCAAAAACACTTAAATAAGAATTTAATTAACTTCTTGGTGTTGGCTTTCCTGACAGTGATGTTCGGTGCCATCACAACCCTTAGTGGATTTTTGGTCGTCAGTGGGTTTACGGGATAATACAGTTCATTGAGCCTAGACACATTTCAAGGTTTTAAAATATATATAATTATAAATGAGAGATAAGGGTAATGAATTAATTCAAAGCCCGTTATAAGAAATAAAATAATTAAAGTGATAATGACAAAGTAATTGCGAGGGAGAGAAATGAGCCATGAACTAATTCAAGGCTCGTTGCAATAAGTAATAAAAGAATATTAAAATATACAATTAAATATCTCGAATATAAAATAGACAAAATAATTGAGATACTCTAAAACACTAGAAATGTTTTAGATTTACTTAAATATTAGGCCATGTGCTCATACCTGAAACTTGGATTGATATGCTTAAGTAATAAAAGAATCATGTGCATATTCCCGCGTCTTGATACCTTTAAATTCAAAATAATTATGTTTTGACCATGTATACATTCTGTACCTTGGGTTAATATCTAACTTCAAAGAAATACTTTGTGTGCGTATCGCATCTAGGTCCAAATAATTAATAGAATACAATAATTAATTAAGTAATAGGCAAACCATAACCAATACAATACAATAATAGCCAAAAATTTATCTAAGCCTTTTATTAGTCAGTAAAAGTGACCGTGCTAGAACCACGGGACTCGAGGGGTGCCTTGCACCTTCTCCTCGGTCAACAGAATTCCTTACTCACTCTTCTGTTTCCGTAGATTAGGAGTCAAACCTTCCATTTGATAAGGGATTCGAGTAAAGGGTGACTTGGAACACCAAAACTCAATTCCAAGTGGCGACTCCAAATAATAAATAATCCCTTTTCAAAACGTCACATTGATTGGAAAAACTCTTCTAACTCAACCTCGTAATAGTGTTGTGTGAAAAAAAAGGTGTGATAGCTCTGGCGACTCTGCTGGAGAAAATTAATAAGAATTCGAGCTTTGTACATTGATTCTTGTTTGGATTTTATCATGTTTTGGATATTATTGTGTTTGAGGGCCTAATTTGCTACTTGTCACTTATTTACTGCTTTAATATTTATTTGAATTGTGACATAAATTCTATCCTCTCTCGCACCCCTCTAAGTCTTCTGATAAGTAGTTATCATGTGTATGCCTACCAATATCAAAAACTTTCTGTCTTGAGATAAAGCCAGTTAGCCTACCAGCTTCTGGTGAAGAATTTAGTCACACATGTTTTAGGCGGGAGATCTGTTAACTAGCCAGTGTTGTTCTACTACTGGTGATGCTTAACGCTCCTCGACTCGGGTTGTCCCCCCAGGTAAGCCAGATCTAGATACCATATTATTTAGGATTAGTAAACTTAGAAGAACAATCCACAAGCAACGAATATCCCTAGTAGGCTATGTTTTATTTGCAACATGTGCATTGGACTTAGAGGGACTCGGCACAGGGAGCGGGCTCGTTTAGGACAAGCACCAACTTTTCAGACCAACATGTTCATGTTTCTGTACTATATGTAACATTATTTGGTAGGCTTTGCTTAAATGTTGACCGGCTTTAGGATAGATTAATTGCACAAAGGAGAGAGAAAGAGAAACTTTCCTGCAAGTCTTCATAAAATACCCATTTTTAAAAACAAAATAAAAACTAAAAATTGGAGTGCTCTAGTGTGTAAAATCATAATTTTCAAAATGGTCTTTTTTTCTAACCGAACTACGCGGGTCTGATTCTCACCGGATGTGAGATATGCAGGCAACCCTCATCAGGTCCAACCCCTAATTTTCCAAAAAGAAAACATTTATTTTATTTCTTATTTAGAAGTCTTTCTTTAGAAAATTCCCACCCAAAGAAAGTTAGTTTATTTATCTTATTCTTGATCTTCTTGTACTACGTAATGATCTGATTCATGTGACGGCATGATACGTCGGCAATCTCCATCGGATGCGATCATAACCATAAATAAACTGAGTAAAAAACAAACCAAAAACTAAATTGAGTGAAAACAAAAGTGATAAAAACAGAAAGCGATGAACCTAGAGTGTTAACTTTCTTTAAAAAATGCAGGAAATGAAAGAAACAAGGTATAGAGTGAAAAAGGGTTAGTTAAAATTTGGATGAAACACGCAGCCGTTCAAACACATGATAGAAGCGTTTAATTGTTAGGTGCATTGCATCCTAATGTGCGATTTTCTATCTGTTAAATACTTTGAACTAACAAATTTGTTGTGTCTGCCCAAAGCTTAGGTTCTGTTTCTGGTGGTTGGTTTTGTTGGTACCATGATGATGCATATGTTGTGGCATCGCCTTACTATGTGGTGATGAATGCGCAACATTACATACGGCCACAACATTATACACAAAACCGAGCTCTACCTCCCAGAAATGTTTGTCCCTACCAAGCTCCATATAGTCCCCAACAAATTGTTCCCCAATACAATACTAGTCCAAGAAAGCCTCCCAGAAGGAATCAGATCACCCCTATTGGTGAATCATGTTCAAGTTTGTTCCAAAAACTAACCATACTAGGTCTGCTGCAGCCAATGGCCCTGAACCGGTCGAACCCTGAGTCCCCCTCGCACTGAGATGATGCCAAAAAGTGAATACCACTTTGGAGAAGTGGGACATGATATTGATGACTGTTCGACTCTCAAAAGAGCAGTGGATGATCTCATTGATGTCAAGGAAATAATTAGGGATGAAGAGGCCCCTAAGGTGACGAACAATCCTTAGACTACTCACAACAATGGGCCAGTCATTGGAATGATTGGTGATGATGGGGAAATTAATCTGAATCTAAAAGCCATAGTAGCCATTGCCGCAAAAGAAAAGAAACCTAAAAATGGGTGCCAAACCTTAAAATTTCCTATCAGACATGAGTCTTGGTAGTCGGTCTCGCTATCTTTTTTACATTTCGAGTTATTTCAGGGTTTAATCCGAATGCTTTTACTTTACAGTCTTACTTTCTTATGTAAACCCTTCTATTTTTTATTTTATTTATATATACAATTCAAGTATGAAATCAATATTTTTTCATCCATGAATGTCTTTTTTCTTAATCTTGTCACCCTTCTTATTCTCTTTTCAGTTCTTTTAATGCAGATTTAATAGCATGACATGCTTGCGGACTTTATGCCCAAATCCCAAAATGTTGTCAGACATCAAAATAATGATTCTAAAAAGCAGAATGTGTTGAAGATCGGGCTTGTAAGAAAATAAAAAAAAGAATTGGAACGAAGTAGAGATTCCCTCTCTTCGGATCATTGTTGAAGCCAAGATCGAGGATTAAGAATAGGTCAAAACCCGTTTAGAACAATTGAATTTGATTGATGAAAAGCGATTGGATGCAGTTTGCCACGGGCAATTGTATCAACAAAGAATGGCCTGTTCCAACAACAAGAAAGTTCGACCCATGAAGGTTTAAGTGGGGCAACCCGTTCTTAAACACATCCTCCAGTATCATGAAGAAGGAAAAGGAAAGTCTTCTCCAAATTGCAAAGGTCTGTGCATTCTAACAAGAGTGTTGCCAGAAGGCAGTGTTGTATTTGGGCGACATCGAAGGAAATTTCCCCGATATAACTGTACATGCAGAATACTAAAAAGATACTATGTTTAACTCATTAATTTGTGTTAACATTCTCTGATGGGCATGACGGAGGCTTTCTTTCTCGCTATCAAAACACCATTAACCCTTTTGCAAACCCTTTGAGCTGGTTCCCTCTCTTTTATTACCCTCTTTGGAACCTGAAAGTTTGTCATGACCCAAAATCCACTAGTCATGATGGCACATTTTACCCAACCCACTAGGTAAGCCAACTGATAACTATCCAATTTCAATAATGTTAACAAGTCAACTAAAAAAAAGTTATCTGGATCTATTACATTTTCCAAGGACTGGTAGTACAAATTCTGAGCTTCTAAGAATAGAGTTTACAAAGCTGATATGAAAAGAATACATCTTCTGTTTGAAAAGTACATAAACAGAGTTTTAAAATCTAAGGCTACTATCACGCCCCAAACCTAGGGGGCGAGACCGGTGCTTCACCTATCCTTGTGTACCAACCTGTCACTAAGGGACTCTGAACATATGATGTCATACTTTGTCCATGGGCCACACTGCACGATAACTATGAATGCTGACTAAGTATCAATATAAAGCTGGGCCGACAAGGTCGTCATAATTATTGCAGCTGACAAACAAACCAAATATACATACAAGGCCTGTAAGCCCAACATACTGCACTAACTGACAGGATATGCTACAAGCCTCTACTGATGGATATACTATGATAGAAACAGCTCCCCCGCCTACTCATAACATATATACATATATACACAAGATGTACATAAAGCTCTAGACCCGGCAACTCTGAAAGGCATGGAGCTTACTGATCAAGATGAACTTGGGAAACACTTAATGAGGAGGTCTACTCACCTATCTGTCGGAACCTGCACGCATGAAATGCAGCGCCCCCAGAAAAGAGACGTCAGTACGAAATAATGTACCGAGCATGTAAGGCAATATACTGAAAGCTGAAAATGAACATATAATATAATAACTGGAAGTCAAAGATAATCTAAAGATATGCTTAACTACTGATACTGACTCAACTCTCTCAATATAGTAAGTAAAATAGTTGTCCGGTCCTATAAGGCTCGATATATACATAATTGCTCTACCGTGATAGGCTCGCTCATAGGAACTCGGCCATACTAGGCTCTGTATCTCGGCCAACTGGGCTCGCTCATAGGTGCTCGGCCATAGTAGACTCGGTATATTACTTACCATCTGATCAGAGGTTGCCCAATAGGGGCCTGCCCATCGATTATAGCTCGATGGTAATGAAAATAATGTAATACTGTAGATATAGACTCTCTGCTCTCTTGACTGGAAGAAGGAAAATACTCAATTGAATATGAAGTACCGATAAGGAGAATATTGTAACTTACAAGACAAGAAAAATATAAGTAAATTCCGGGATATGAATTCATCTTTATGTCTCGTTATCATAATTGTGTAATTTTTTTGACAATCCCTCTAATACATGTCAATTACGACAAAGCATGTGACAGCAAAATTGGAGTAGGGAAAAATCTGTATGATATTCTTGAGAAAGATTACACTGTACTTCCTTCGAATCGCAAAATCTCATGTTACAGCTCCGACCATTGTAATTCATGTATGCAATATCTCTGAAATGTGATGTTGTATATTCATAACATTATTTGTGTAACTCACGTTGAAGAAGGCTTGAAGAATGTTAAAGGCCATATATTTGCATGATTCACGTTCTTGTCATGCATATATTAAAGTGACACCTTGCCAAGCCTATATGTTAAAGTGACACCTTGCCAAGCCTTTCATGAGTCACCTAGTGGCTTTTATTTCCAACTTCAAGGGCTTCCACGTTTTTGTAGTTCAAGCCTTATCCAAATTCACCATTAATTAAGTACTAATCTCATGATTAATTTGATAACCTCCCATATCCAATAATTAACTAAATACCCACATAATTAAGAATTGTGTCAAATTACTTAAAATTTTACTAATTTTTAATAAATTTTATACATTCTGCTATCATGGTCATATGGCACCTTGTATGGTACTAGTCCATAAATATTGGGTATTATCGTTCCGCCCGCATTTTACCCCAATAAATATCGACTTTTCTCCCCTTTTTCATCTAGCTTCTAGCCAATCTCTAGGCCTCACTTCGCAAACATATACAGAGCTTGATGAAATGCCCCTCTAGGCATTTGTAGGTATACTAAAGTTCTTTGCTCGGTATTTTGTTGAAATTATGATTATTGCTACATCTTGTTTCATAGAACGAGTTATCTAACCGCGTGATTTTACTGTATCTAGGTAGGTCATACTATACCATAATTCTTACTTCGATTTATCGTTGCTGAGGTCTGTTATCAAATTCCAGCTTACTCTTGTTGCTTATCTCATATGTATAAATCTAATTTGTTTAATGCTTCCTCATTACAGTTCATTTTAAGAATGACGGCTTAATCTCATCTCATAATTTATGACTTTTGTCCATCCATTATTGATTTGATTTACTATTGATGTACAATATACCACTGATAACTTGAAACATCTTACGTAATACCTTACCATTAGGGCTTACGTTGCATTGAAGAATATTTGAAGTGATTTCCATAATCGTATTTCATAGTATCTCAATATTATTCACCTTATGGGGGGGATTCTAATATCGGGTTGTCCGTGAAATATTTTCTCCTTCTCTCTCTCTCTTTTCAAATCATTATTCAAATCCCAAACGCCATCTTTTATCTGTCACAATTACACCCTCATTTTATTACTAGGTCAGCATTCCATTTTTTTAAATGCTACTAGTCTTAGACTCTTTTGAGCTCATTCAGACTATACTAAGATTTATATAATTTATAGGACCCATTAGCTCTCTCTCATCTTCGTGGTCTTACTCCCGAGGGCTTATCCATTCTTGCACCTCATCACTCGCCCTTTCTTATCCTTACTCCTATCTTCCTACAACCGTGTCGCTCTACCATATTTTAGCTTGTGAACCATACATATCGATTCATACTACTCGCAGCCTTACTTCAATTTCCTTGCACCATAGGTTTCCTTGTGCTATTCTGGAACATCAAGAGAGACATCACATCGTCTCTAATTCTTCTTTATTATCTTAAATAGACCTCTCAGTACCTAGAAACCATAGTCTGGAAGATATGCCACTGACGACGCTGCTATTATTTCTAGATACTGAATCCTAGCACTTCTAGTCTTTTACCTGAAGTATGGACCACTCACATCCTTCTACACTTGAGTATTTCGTACGTTGTCCACCTTTACCTTACTAATTTTAAAATATCACCTCACATTTATCTATCTATTTCATAACCTCCCTCCCGCATAGGTATAAATCACCTCCACCATTTGAAGCTCTCTTATAATACTTGCACCTCTGGTGCCTATACAATCTGGTGGGAGATCCATACTGAATTCTTATGAGACTGGTATTTTCCGAATTGGATTTATCGTAGAGCCGTTAAAGAATATGGTTGTTGTACTATCTCTCTTGCACCTCTAATATTAAGAGTGATTCTGCTATGTTCTCAATCATGATTCCTACAACTTCTGGGTCCCATAATCGGATTCATGCTTTACTTTTTTATGTAACTTTTTAGTTTCCTCTTTCTTCTGATCGGCCTTTATGTAGGCTTAAGTTATCTCCCGATACGTGGTTCATGGTATTAGTTATTCTGTTTAGCCTTTCATGGACGCTGAGGAATATTCATGATACAATTCTTTAACAATTCAATCGTTCGTCTATGAACAGGGCTCAATTCTTTCTTTTAACGTATACCAGAATCTTCTACGGTTGTATATGTTGTATGTTTAAAACTCCAAACTCTTATGTGCGTTCATAACGTAACTAACCCTGGATCATAAATCGAATAATTTTTTTTGTTCCGTCTAAGCTTTCTTCAAACGTAAGCAATTACTTTTCATGGTCCTTCTGCCCCATTTTTGCATGCATACTTAACTTGTCTTAGTGCCCACGCATATTGGAATTCCATACGACTCATGTGACCTTGAATATCACTGCTGATTTTACTTCTTGTTCATTAGACATGGTAGGTGCCATTTTCTTATGGAGTGCATACAATGTTGTTGTGAGATTGTTTTTACATGACCATTTCTTCTTCAAGTTACTATGCTCAGGTTGGAGCCTTTTGCCTTATTTCCTCAACTGGTCTTCCATTGTAGTACTTAGGGAGGACCACCTGATTCTTGCAAGGTTACAAGCTTTTTACCTTGTTTACCCGATGAAATCTTTGATGTCCTTCCTCGCCTATAATTTTACGTAGTTACTTACCTCCACGTTGTTATGCTTGTAGGGTTGCTTCTCAACTTGATATTTTTAGTGTCTTCCCAGCGGCATTCTCTTTTATTTCTGTAATACTTATACGGTACCTTTTTAACTCCCCCATATGAGTATATCTCAAGTATTATAATGTCATAACTGCGAGGCTGAATTCCCCATGTTGGGGTTCACTCTTTTTATCCTGCACGATCTATTTATTTGTTTGTAACTCTTATCTAGCCATTACTAGGCTCTTACTGATTCAACTACTAACCAATCGTTGGCCCACTCTCATATCAATATTCAGTGTAATCTTTCTTGGGTTATTTCCTTTTTCTTAACTTACCTCATGCACTAGTTCCTTATTTATCAATAACATCCCAGGCAGGGACCCTTACTTCCTTTCCTTGACGTCGTGTTTGCATAATTTTCTGGAATCGTAGCATATCTGTAGAATTTGAATAAGTGCAATCTCATCCCTTTCTCATTTTTATCGCATTCTTCATTTATCACTCTATAATTACTAGATCCACTTATTTCTGACTTAATGCCCATCACTCCATATTCCCCCCTTTAGGGAAGTACTAAGATTTAGCGCTACGATGATCTACGTATAGATGTTTTACATCATAGGCATCTTTGTAATTCTAACTGTGTTAAAACAAAACAAAAAAACAGTAAACAAAAAATTTGTAAACGATAATAAATATTCCGAGTCCACAATTTCCTTGTGTGTCCTTAAGGAATTTTAACCCCCTCACAAGTTGCCAAGGTAATGGATTAAATCCTCCCAGGATGAAACGGAATAAACCTTCCTGCAACAGTGGCAATACAAACTGCAGGATACAAACGAACTCAAAGAACGGAGCAAAATCACACTTACGAATTTGAGGGAGAAACTGCGAAGTAGAATGCAGTATTCAGATGGAAATTCTCGATTTTCAGTAAGTGAAGAGTAAGCCATGCCTCGAAATTTATAGGCAATTATTGGAAGAGGTGTGATGTCTGTTCAGGAAAAGGTGTCTGTTCATAAGGGAAAGCAACGTTCAGCAAAGGCAGCGTTTTTGGATTCCAGTTAATTCCGTTAATGAATTGACTGACATTTAATTAATTATTAAATAATTAATTAAATAAATTTTGCCCAAAAATAATCTTATCAATCGATCATTTGACAAATCCAAATCAAAATCCGAATCCAAATCCGAAGCCGAAGCCGAAGCCGAGCCGAGCGACGACGACGGCGCGAGGGTTCATTCTCTTCAACTCCTTTTAAGAGCTATAAGAAGTGATCCTATATTTATACTCACAAGTGTAGTTGTCTTTCACCAATGTGGTACAAAGTTCATGACAAAAGCTCACTTGATTCAAAATTTTCATTTCCCTCCATTTTATTTCCCACCATTTCCCAATTTACACTCTTATTCTTTAAAGCCCAATGCTTAAAGTCCAACAATCCCCCACATGAATGGGAATGGCTGTAACAAGAATGATCATAGATGAAAGCTGTGTGATTTGCAAGTAAGGATTAATTGCATCTGGATAAGTAGGTTTCCCTTTGAACTTTCCGTAGTGAACATATGTTGGATATACTCGGTAAATCGGTAGATTTGATATCTTTGAACCGTCGAACTTTAGTGTATACCTAGACAACCATATGTCACACAACCAACCCTTAACCGTCTTTTGGTTCTCATTGTTGTGTTCGTTTCAGCCATGAACACCGCCTGGTTTCATAAGTGCGTAGAGAATTGGCCTTACAGAATTCTCATTGAAGCGGCTTCCACTTCACACTTACATAGGTGATTACTAAACGTGTAATCCTTTAGATTGATACCACATCAAACTTAGGTAATCATTAAAAAACTTGTAAAGTTCTATCCTTGTTACTGAACATTGTCTTCATCACGAGAAGGAACCAAAGATTTTACTTTGACAATGTTGAATCGGTCAATCACAACTTTGTTTGAGCTCCTTGAACCTAGACTTCGGAATATCCAAACTTCCAGGTAGAGTTACCGCCATGATGACTTGTCTTCGGCCATAGTCCCATTCCCTTAGATGATTTCTCAACTCCCTCTCTAGTTAGGCCTTTTGTAAGCGGAACCGCCACATTATCCTTTGATCTTACATAATCAATAGTGATAATTCCACTAGAAAGTAGTTGTCTAACGATTTTATGTCTTCGTCGTACATGACGAGACTTTCCGTTATACATAACACTCCTTGCCCGTCCTATCGCAGCCTCACTATCGCAATGTATGCATATAGGAGCCAAAGGTTTTGGCCATAACGGAATGTCTTCTAAGAAATTTCGAAGCCATTCAGCTTCTTCACTGGCCTTATCCAAAGCTATAAACTCTTATTCTATTTTAGAGCGAGCGATGCACGTCTATTTGGAAGACTTCCAAGATACTGCTCCAATGCCAACAGTAAAAACATATCCACTTGTGGATTTTGTTTCTGTTGAGCCGGTTATCCAATTTGCATCACTATATCCTTCGATAACCGCAGGATATTTATTGTAGTGCAAAGCGTAATTTTGGGTATATTCCAAATATCCCATAACTCGTTTCATTGCCACCCAATGATGTTTGTTGGGATTATTTGTGAATCGACTAAGTTTACTTATTGCACAAGCTATATCAGGACGTGTACAGTTCATGATATACATTAAGCTTCCCAAAACACGAGCATAATCCAATTGAGACGTGCTTTCACCTTTATTCTTTACAAGATAATGGTTTAAGTCAATTGGAGTTTTTGCACTTCTAAATTCCAAGTGTTTTAATTTTTCAAGTACCTTTTTCACGTAATGTGATTGAGACAGAGCCAAACCCTGAGGAGTCCTATGGATTTTAATTCCTAGAATTACATCGGCCACTCCTAAGTCTTTCATATCAAACTTACTAGCAAGCATTCGCTTAGTAGCTTGAATGTCGGCAATGTCTTTGCTCATTATTAGCATGTCATCAACATATAAGCAAACAATGACTATATGATTTGGAACGTTCTTAATGTAAACACATTTATCACATTCATTAATCTTAAAGCCATTTGACAACATTGTTTGGTCAAATTTCGCATGCCATTGCTTGGGTGCTTGTTTTAGTCCATAAAGGGACTTAACAAGTCGGCACACCTTCTTTTCTTTTCTTGGAATCACAAACCCTTCAGGTTGGTTCATGTAAATTTCTTCCTCCAGATCACCATTAAGAAGGCTGTTTTTACATCCATTTGATGGATTTGAAGATTATACAAGGCGGCTAACGCTATTAGCATCCGAATGGATGTAATTCTTGTTACCGGCGAGTATGTGTCAAAATAGTCAAGACCTTCTCGTTGTCTAAATCCTTTGACAACAAGTCTTGCCTTGTATTTGTCAATAGTACCATCGTCTTTTATTTTCTTCTTGAAAATCCATTTAGAACCCAATGTTTTGTTACCTGGAGGAAGATCAACCAATTCCCAAGTGTGGTTGCTCAATATGGATTCTATTTCACTATTGACAGCCTCTTTCCAATATTGTGCTTCTGAGGAAGACATTGCTTCCTTGAAGGTTCGAGGCTCATTTTCTAGCAGAAAAGTCAGAAAATCTGGACCGAATGACGTAGATGTCCTTTGACGTTTACTTCTTCTCGGATTTTCCTCATTAGGCATATGATCTGTTGTTTCCTCCCGAGGTCGTTTTGACTTTTGGTAGGACAATTCACTTTCCTTTTTATACGGATAAATAGTTTCAAAGAATTCAGCATTATCTGATTCTATTACCGTATTAACGTGAATCTCAGGATTTTCTGATTTATGAACCAGAAAACGATATGCCTTGCTATTGGTTACATATCCAATAAATACACAATCAACCGTTTTTGATCCTATCTTCACCCTTTTAGGCTTAGGAACCTGTACTTTAGCTAAACACCCCCACACTTTGAAGTATTTCAAGTTGGGTTTCCTTCCTTTCCACTTTTCGTACGGGATGGACTTTGTTTTACTATGGGGTACACGGTTGATTATTCGGTTTGCTGTAAGTATAGCTTCCCCCCAAAAGTTTTGTGGTAAACTAGAACTTATCAACAAGGCATTCATCATCTTCTTTAATGTTCGGTTTTTTCTTTCCGCAATTCCGTTAGATTGAGGAGAGTACGGGGCATTGTTTTGTGAATAATGCCATTTTCCAAACATATTTGTTCAAAAGGAGATTCATATTCGCCACTCCTATCACTTCTTATCATTTTGATCTTTTTGTTAAGTTGTGTTTCAACTTCATTCTTGTATTG